>PVIJ01004329.1:0-119602 GCA_004024925.1 Scalopus aquaticus
CGGCCCGAGACCATCCTCAGCCGGACGGGAGGGGCCTCGGCTCCGGCAGGCCCAGCCCCTGAGCCTCGGTTCCCTTCTCTGCACAAGGGCAAGCGCCCCGCGGTTGGGGGGGCGGACACGACCCCTTCACCAGCTGCCCACTGTCCCAGAAGCCGAGGACACGAGCGGCGCGGAGCACCCCTGGAGCAGTCAGGGGCGCGGGGAACTTCAACAGGTGCCCCAAGAATGGTGACGGGAGCTTGAGATGCCACAGCCTCCCCGGAGGGGACCCCGACTCTCTCCCGGGAGGGCGTCGGCCGGGCCCCTGCGGATGACCCCTGAGAGGGAGCGGTCTGGCGAGCAGGAGGGGAGAGAAGGAGCCGGTCAGGGAGGCCGGGCCTGAGCGCGCAGGAACCGTGAGAGACTCCCGGAGCCGGCCAGAGGCTTGGACGAGCCCGAGGGCGGACGGGGGAGCCGCCGAGGCGCTGCCTAAGTCTCTAGATAAAGGCCGGGACACGACGGCCTGTCCTTTGTGCGGGCGGCGGGGGCAGAGGGAGATGTTCGGCTCCTCTGTCCCGCTCCCCGGCGAGGCCGAGGCAGGAAGGCGAGTCGCCGCCGGAACAACGTGCCCTGAGCGCCGTGGACAGTCAGGCCCCGTCGGCTGCAGGAAGGGCCGTCCACGGGTGAGTCCAGCCCTGCCGTGTCCAGCGGCGGGTGACCGGAGGTCGAGGACTGTGGCTTCTACAAAGGTGACCAGGGAGACGGACTGTGAGACGCGGTTCCACCTTTATGGCCAGTTTCACACGGAGTTTCCGGACTTGATTCCTCCCTGGTGGCTTTACAAAGACACTGACTCTGCACTGGAGTTAACAGTCACTTACGTGCAGCGTTTTCCCTGGTGGCACTGGGAGCAGCTGGCGCAGGGACAGCCCCACTTAGAGCTCCCACAGAGTAAAGGGGGGACAATGTCCTAATATTATAGTAACTTGTCATCTGGGATATGGTAAACACCTTTCATCCTGAAACAACTTTTCTTGATCTCTGGCAAACAGACATACTTTGTCTTTTTTGAAAAATAGCACCTAAGTTTTTGTTGTATTGACTCTGTTTGATGAATGTTTCATAATTGGAAAAAAATAACATCTAGATGGGATTTACTATTTCTATGCATTTATAGAGTCAATACAATTCTCAATGGCATTCTTCAATGAAATGGAACCAATGCTGTTCAAATTCATATGGAATCACAAAAATCCTTAGTAGTGAAAATTCTGACTAAAAGGGGGAAGAATGGAGGAATTACACTCCCAGATACCAAACAATGCTACAATACTACTATAAAAAACGGTATTGGAACAAAAAGAGACACACAGACCAATGGAATAAAATTGAAAGCCCAGAAATAAAACTACATATATATGGTGACACAGGAGCACGGGATATACACTGGAACAAGAACAGCCTCTTCAATAAGTGGTGTTGGGGAAACTGGATTGCAATGTGCAAAAGAATGAAACTAGACTCTACCTCACACCACACAAAATAACCAACAAAAAATGGATAAAAGACTTGAATGTAAAACCTGGCACCCGAAGATATATAGAAGGGAACATAGGCAAAACACTCCATGACATAATCCTCAGAAACACCTTTGAGGATTCATCTCCAGAAACAAGGAAAACAAAGGATATTGTAAACAGCTGGGGCTACGTCAAACCTAAAAACCTTCAGGACAGCAAGAGAAAGTCATCAAAACAAAGAGACACCACATGGGATGGGATGGGATGGGAGAAAACATTCGCACACCATACGGCAGATAAGGAACTGTATCAAAGACATACAAAGGCTTACACAACTCAACAAAAACAACCCAGTCAAAAAAAAATGGGCAGAAAAAGTAAAAAGACACTTCTCCAAAGAAGAAATGCAAATGGCCAAAAGGCACAGAACAGAGACTCAACATCATGAAAATCAGGGAAATGTAACTCAAAACCACAATGAGACAACACCTCACTCCGGCGAGAACGACCCACACTAAAAGGAACTAGAAACAACAAATGCTGGAGGGGTGTGGAGGAAAAGGAGCCTCTACTCTGCTGGTGGGAATGCAAACTGGTCCAGCCACCATGGAAATCTGTGTGGAGGTTCCTCAGAACACTGGAAATGGATCTACATATGATCCAGTGATTCCACTCCTAGGAATCTACCCACAGGAGGAAAAAAAAACACAGGAAACCTGCACTCAGATGCTTACCGCAGCAATAGTTACAATAGCCAAGATATGGAAACAACCCAAATGCACCAAAACAGACGAGTGGATCAAAAGTTGTGGTATATTTACACAATGGAATACTACTCAGCTATCAAAAAACACAAATTCATGCCACTTGTGGCAATATGGATGGAGCTGGAAGGGATTATGCTAGCCACGATAAATCAGGAGACAGATAAATATCAGATGGTTTCACTTACATGCGGGATATAGAGAAACCGAACAAAAGGTAAAGAAGATGACAAACCTAGCAGCCGACCACAGATCTGAGGCATCCAGAATGGGGGAGGGAGGGAGGGGTCAGCAGAGGGGAGGGAAGAGTACAGGGAATATGGGGACGGTTCACGGGAGATGGGGGCGGGAGAACTGTGGGGACCACACCTGAGGGGAGACACCGATCAGTGTCAAAAAATGAACAGGGATGTAAGAAAATGAAAAAAGAAGGAAAAGAGACGGACTTCAAGGGCAGGGAAGACCCTGAAACACAATAAATAAATGAACCTAAAGAGGGGGGGTCCCACCCTGAACAATTCTGCAGGCGCTGTGGAGGCCTCCCCGCCTTACCAAGTGCTCTGGATCTCCAGGAATGTCCTCTGGTGGGCACAGCTGTTACGCCTGCTGGATGGAGATAATTAGAGAAAAGGCTATTTTTAATTACAGTCTCTTAGGGCAGCGATCACGTTTGGGATTAGAGCTAGTCTAAAACTCTTGAGTAAATCATGTGCAGTATTAATGACAGCATCTTCATATAGCACAACACTTAAAAGTTCTGTTCTGTCTCGTTTTAACCTGGAGCTCCTTCCTTATGGAGGAGAAGGCACAGCACACGGCGCTGTCCTAAGGATGGACGGGACACCCACACGCCTTCCTGCCCGCTGGACCTCGGGTGGGGGGGTGTCGGCCCAGGAGGGTTTACAGCGCTGTCCCCAAATTCTAAGTCCACAGAAATAAAAACACACGGAGCAGCAGAAGAGAACGGAGCACCAGAACACCCACCCCGGGGGTGACCAGGGTAATGGGAAGGCGCCGGGAGCAAACACGGGGACGCGCCTCAGTCAGGGGCGCCGGGCACCCGGGGTGACGCTCAGGGATGACCCTGCGCCCTCTGCTCCTCCGGCCCCACGATGACCCAGCAGAGCTCGCCGCACGCAGCCCGCCCGGCCCGGGCCCTCTGTCTGGGCCGCGCTGCGGTCAGTAGCCCGCAATGAGACGCCCCCCGCCCCTCACTCTGGGGGGGGGTTCCTGAAGAACCCGGGACCCTGCAGGCCAGAACTTCACTGCAAGGCCCAGGAAGCCAGTGCCAAGGCGCCCGGCAGCTTGGGAGGCCAGAGCTGGGCACCAGGCGGGGCTGCAGGTGCAGAGGCAGGGCAGAAGGTATGGGGGTTGCTTAGGGGCTGCAGGTGTGTGGGGCGGGGCTGCAGGTGCCTGGACGAGGCTGCAGGGGCGGGGCCAGGGCTGCAGGGGCTGAGGAGGGGCTGCAGGTGCAGGGGCGGGGGAGGAGCTGCGGGGCCAGGGCTGCAGGGACCCGGGCAGAGCCGAAGGCATGGGGGTTGCTTAGGGGCTGCAGGTGTGTGCGGTGGGGCTGCCGTTGCGGGGGGCGCGGGGGGGGGAAAGCCCCGCAGTGGCCCCGCCCGCCCGTCCTGCTGAGGCTGAACTTTAGAAAATCAAACCGAAACGGAGGAGACATCCCACAACTCTGAAAATAGTATCATCCTAAAACTCCTGGAAGCCATTAAAAAGGCAAATCGCGTCCACGTGCATTAAAAACACTCTCATTGTGATTCACCCGCGAGCGCAGGGGACCCCGCGCCCCCGCCCGCCCCACGGTGAGCGAAGGGGCGTCCTGCCCACCGGCGCCGCCCTCCGCACGGTCCCCGCGGCCGCACTTCCCCGCCGCGCCACCAGGCGGCGCGCGCCCTCCCGAGCCTGACCTTCGCCCCCAGGGCTTCTCCTTCCTCGGCCCTGCGGGTCCCGCGCCGCTGGGGCAGGTGTTCCTCGCGTCCGCGTCCTCCGTGACTTCCTCTTTCGCGGCCCCTCTGTGTCAGTAGCGTGCGTGACGTCAGCATAGCGTGTGTGACGTAACGCGGAGGGCGGCGGGAAAGCACAGGGGAAGGAGAAGCTCAGGAGGCAACCAGGCCCGCGAGGAGCGGAGCGCGCCCCCTGGCGGCTCGGAGGGCGCCGCGGCCGCAGCGGGAATAACACCCGGAGGGGCCGCGGCGGGCGGGGCGCGGGGAGGCTGAGCCGCAGCTCAGGGGCGGCAGCCGGGCGGGGAAACGGCCGCGGGGAGGCTGATGGGGCCGCGGAGGCCGGCAGAGGCGGGAGCGGGGAGTTTGTGGACTCGGAGCTTGAAGGGCCGGACGAGGAATGAAATGGCTGCGAGGACCCGCTGAAACAGGGAGTCTCGGTCATTCAGAGAAAAGAAGTCTGTCCCGCCCTTCCGCAGGCAACTTTGGATTTACAATATTAGAATTTGGGATATTATAAATGTGTGTGTTAAAAGAAGTAGTGATTCAATTTTTGGGACATGACCTAAGGAAATGCTTTGAACACAAATAAAAATCCTTATTTGTAAACATGCTAACTAGCACTTTCTTATACTACAGATACTGGAAACAATCTAAATTAAAACTCCAGGAAACAGTCAAATATATTAAAATGTATTCATAAAACAAATGTAGCAATTAGGCACACTAATTCTGAATAGTTTTAAATGATTGAAAAATACTGTTACAATGTTAAATGAAGGGAGAAAGATATAAAATTGTGGAGAGTGTTATTCCACCATGGGTAAACAATATCAACAAAATAATATACTGCTCTTGTAGAATAGAACGGAACAGTTACTTGGCATTACATGGAATATTATACAGCTGTGAAAATTCTGAGGCTCAAGGTACATCCAATATGTGGCTCATCTGCCTACATATTGTTGAGTGAAAAAGTCAAGCTATAAAATGAACATAATATGATTTAGACTTTAAATACCACACAAAATTAAAATCAGGTGTTAAGTATACATTTAGTGGTACATGCTTAGGTGGTGCATTGTCATGAAGAGCAAGGGAAACAAGTATAATGACATATTCGTGCTTACTCAGGGAGGAAGAGTATGACACAGTGCCTTATGTTTCTTCACCCAGTTAATGGAAGTTAATGGTAATTCTAAGATTTACATTGATACCATCTGCCTTACACACAGGTGTTGTATTTCACAATTCAAAATATTGGGTTAACTCCCTGACTGGGGATAAAACTCAGACCAGTGGCTGGCAATAGCTTGATGGCCCTGAGACTTAACCCCTGCACCACCAGGAAGGCCTAAAAGTACTTATCCTTTTGTTACAGGGCAGGAGAGAGGGGCACCCCCAAAACCCCAGACCTTCCCTGTTCTAAATGGGTTCTGCCATCCGCCACATCAGTACAAAACATGCAGGACCTTAAGTGGAAACCAGACTTTATTTTTTTTTAATTATTATTATTTTTTTTAAGATTTATTTTTTATTTATACATACAAGCTGGGGTACAGGCCAGAGGCGTGGGGCGGCCAGAGGGTTCACCAGAGACAGAATGGGTAGCAGAACAGGCAGATCAGAAATACACTGCTGAGGGGAGCAGCGGGCAAGGCAGGAGAGGTCTGCCTCGCCATGTGGGATTCTCCCCGGCCGGGCGTCGAACTCGCGTCGCCGCTGCCAACAGCTCCACAGCGCAGCGCTTAACCGCTGCGCCACCGGGGAGGCCCGGAAACCAGACTTTAATACAATTAGAAAAGACAAAGACAAAGAATTTATTTTCTAAGTCAAGCACCCAATGTTAACCAACTCCTCGTGGGTAAAAGTCCACCCAAACGGGATTGGCCCAAAGCAAGTCTCAAAAGCCTGCCACACGTCTGGAACAGCTGTTGGCAGGGACCCACACATAAGGGTCAGAAACAGCCAGACAATTCTGGGAGGAACCAAAATACCTTTCAGCAGGGACCCATCCAAAAGGGTCAGAAACAGTCAGACCATTCTGAGAGGAACAGAACATAATCAAAACCAAAATCAACACAGCCATTGTTAACTTCCCCACAGGTCTCTCACCCATATCTATTTCAATCAGTCCAGGCCAGTGCAGCTTCTTTACAAGTCTCTCTGCTCCTTGGGCCTCTTTTGGCTTTCCATCCTTCTTCCATCTCCTCCTGTCTTCTGTCCTCTGTGTCTGTCCTGTCTGTCTTCTCAAGCTTCTTATATCCTGCTCAGTTCCACCCTACCTTGGGTGGGACAGGGAACCTGGGACACACCCTTTCTCCTGGGGACCACCCTGTTACACTTTGATGAAAAATCATAGTTCACTGATCCTCATTTTACTCTACTGTTCAATTTTTCTACAATCTACACAACTCCCTTTCAGTTTCACGACCAATCAACCAAAGCTAATGAAAAAACTGGTGCAATTACCCCCCTGCTCCTTGGCAGATGAAAAGTAACCATAGAATTTAAAATTTTAGAAAAGCCTGAATAATTCCTTTGTGATCATTGAAGGTAACGGTGAAAATACAGCCTTTCTGCTTGTTAAGCAGGCGTGGGCAGAGGAGCTGCTTATCAGTTAATATCAAGGGCACCTCCTTTCTTTACTGAGGGGTGACAGAATCTTAAGAGCAGAAAATTTTAGAAAGGAAAGTGTCACAAGGACAAACATTGGAGGTGGGGGTAGGGACAATTTATGAATCTTAACTAACCCGGATAAGGAAGGTTCCAGCAATCTTAAGTGGAGTCAGAAAAGATTATGAGCTAGAAGTGAGGGCCAAAAGGATTATCAACTTTAGAAGACCAACCCAATCTGACTCAATGGCAGTAATTTTCACAATAATTCCATCAAAGAACATTATAAAAGCACACGCCTTACCCTGGCAAAATGCAGTTTTTGTTCTTTTTAAAAGATTTATTTATGAGTACAAGAGCTGGAGTGTAGGCCAGAGGTACAGGAGGTGAGAGGATTCGCCAGAGACAGAGTCCTATTGACTGAAATCCACTGCTGAGGGGAGCAGCAGCGAGGCAGGAGAGGTATGCTGTGCCATGTAGGTCAACTCCCTGGCCAGGGATCGAACTGGTGCTGCAGTGGCAGCTGATAGCTTCATAGTGCTGAGACTTAACCCCCGCAACCACCAGAGAGACTCCTGCATTCTTTGTACTTTCAGAAGCCTATTCATGTCTATGCAATGTCTCTTTCCTGTTGTCCTTTCCTCAATAAACTTGCCATGGGCTGATGAAAGGGAATATCTACTGAATTCTTGGTCAGAGGGACCCAAAAATCCCCCACTCTGAACCCCATCACCTGAAGTCCATCAAGGTTTCAATTTTCAGCTTGAACTGAGGTGCCTGCTCATTTTTAAGACCAAATGAATACATTTTATCCTTTTTCAATTTTTAAAGTATGTATTGTGTTTAACCAACAAGCTTCACATAGCCTTAATTAAAAATAAAAAACAGGGCCTCCCTGGTGGCGCAGCGGTTGAGCGCTGCGCTGTGGAGCTGTCGGCAGCGCGCTATGCGAGTTCGATGCCCGGCCGGGGAGAGTCCCACATGGTGCGGCAGACCTCTCCTGCCTCGCCTGCTGCTCCCCTCAGCAGTGTATCTCTGATCTGCCTGTTCTGCTCCCCGCTCTGTCTCTGGTGAACCCTCTCGCCGACCCACGCCTCTGGCCTGTACCCCAGCTTGTATGTATAAATAAATCAATTTTTAAAAAAATTAAATAAATAAATAAGTAAATAAAAAACAGTGAAAATAATAAGACACTAATTCAAAGTCCAGACCCTTCCAGCTTTTGAACACAAGAGTTCTGAAAGTTGTATATACCTATGGGAAGAAAAAAGACAAAACAAAATTTGGAATGGAGCAATGACATTTCATAAAACCAAATTTGAAATAACTGATAACACTTTCCTGTGACTAGTTAATTGCCTTTACAAGAATATAGAACAGAACAGAATGAAATTCCTGTATTCTAAATCAACCTGTCACCGATCAATGTTTATCTACTGTCCTGCCAAACAGAACACTTTCATTTTCTGTCTCATCCTGTAACTGAACACCTGATTATTTCAGCAGAGATTCCATAATAGACAAGAAAGATAGTGGCATCAAAATTTATATTGATTCTTTTGTGGAAGTTCAACAGTGAGCTTATTTCTGGGCAAGTTTACAAACTTGCATCATAAATGAAATGGGTGCTAAGACTCATGGAAAAGTAAGAAAGAAAGAAAAAAAAACCACTGGGAATAGCAAGAGGCATTCAAGGAAACAAACAATGCCAGCAATATTTCCATCCCATTTTTTAAAAGGGGTTTTTATTTTTTGCTAAAAAGCTACACCTTAAATGAATTTTGTCCACTGTCAGTGAAAGGAAGTCACTAATACACAGCAGATGACTATTGCAATGTCTGTCTGTGCCCTTTCCTTTTCTACAAGGTCATTTTCAACCAAGCAATTATGACAACAAATGTTGTAGTCTGAAGACCAACCCATTTTAGCAATTCTGAAAATTAATTGCACACAAACCTTGTAAAATTAACATCCAACAAACATTTCCAACCTATACTTTGGGATATTTGAGCCTTCCCCATTTATCTTACATTTTTTAAGTGGACACATTTTGGGAGCAAACAGAGGACACTTGCCTCCATTTCACGCTGAGTCTCCTCGATGTTCAGAAGCAGCAGGACTGGCGCACACTAAACACACATTGCGCGTGGACGTGAGGGCCGCTGTCCCTGCGCTGTCCAGTGCCCTCATCGTCGGGGCTGACTCTTCGGCAGGTTGTGTGTGGAAGATGCTGTCATCTGTGCTCTGTGAGCAGACACCACGAGGGTTTCCTGTCTCACATGGAGGTCCTGGGTCTCTTCCATTGCTCTGCAGTGTCCAGTCCATACACCGCAGGGGGCGGCATCAGCTCCGGCCTGGCTCCTGCTTCAGGAATGCACATTCCTGATGGTGACCCTGGGCCTGCGGATGTTTCCTGGGGCTTTTGTAGGTTGCCCTGTAGCCTGCGGAGGAAACTTCTTCTTTATGTATTATATATGATTATACATATATATAAAGGATTGACAGTTAAAGTAAGGAAGAGACTCAGGAACTGTCACAAAAAAGGAAAGGGAAAAAAAGGACCTGACTGGAATAAGACTTGTTCACGCAGGTGGGGTAGGTGATGGGAGTTGAAACGGGCCTGTGGGTTGGGTGAGCATGGAGAGACGTGAGGAGTGACTCAGGGGGGGCTGGGTGGTGACCCCCTGAGGTATTCTGGTGAAATACACAATAGAATGGTGTGAGGAAAGGAACCTGGCCTTTACCTGCACTGATCGGATGATGCCCTCCAGGGCCGTGGAGCTGAGTGTCCCACATCAGGGAGAGGCACTGCGGGGGTCCCACTAGGAGACCGCATGCCTAGGCTGTGGCAGACGCCCCGGATGCGGCAGGGACAGCCGGAATCTCTCACTCCGACACTCTGCATCACTGCCCAAAAGTAGATAAAAACACGTTAGAAGAGATGAGTCCAGGAAGGCGGCAGGACACAAACTCCATCCACGAAGCTCAGCTGGTTTCTCTCCCCTGACAGCGCTGGGCTAGAGTCGGCAGGTAAACGGCCTCTGGGACTATCGCCTGGAATGACGCTGAGGCCGGAGGAGGGCGACAGGCGCCCCTGCCCTGGAGAGGGGAAGGCCCCTCGAGCCTCTCCGCGCCCAAGGCCTGGGTTGGGGCGGGGTGGGCGGGGGGACGGGCTGCGTGACGGTCGCGTGGCACGCGCGAGGCCCACGTGACTGCCGCGCCATCTAGGCAGGGTTCAGGGCTGTCGACGCGGTGTCCACTGCAGGGTCTTTAAGCTGCGACCACAGAGGCCTGCAGGAGCCTGCCCCGCGCCGTGCAAATGTGGGAAGCGGAGTTGGGTTTGGCGCCCACCTCGGCCCTCAGCCCTTCCGTGGCTGGCCCCAGGGTCCTTCACTCTCTGGCCGCACGACCCCCGTGGCCACTAGATGGCGCTGCACTCCCGTCCTCGGCCGCCGCTTCTCCTTCCTGGGCCGTTTCCCTTTCACCCCAGACGACTCGTCCGTGCGTGCACTCTGGCCCGGTGGCGTCCGGGACGGCCGCGTGGGGAGACCGCCGGACAGGGTCGTCCAGCAGCAGGAGGTGTGGGCCGACGGGGCTGAGGAACGGGAAGCGACCACGCGAATCGTCCCACCGGTGAAATTGCAGCAGCGCCCGCCCGCCATCTTGGAGAGCCCCTAGTGCCTGGGGCGCGAGATCCCGCGAGGCTCAGCCTCTGCGGCGGGGCCTGCGCCGCCCTTGACCCGAGAACACGTGACACTTCCCACGTGCCCTCGCGGGCCGGACACTCGCCTTCTTGGTGAGCCCGCCGCCCCTGCGAGGCTCGTCCAGTGAGATGTCGGCCAGTGGCTCGGCCAGACTCGCGGTCTGCGGGCGGCGATCACGCGAGACTCCCCTCCCGAGACCTGCAGACCGCCGGCCTCACGGGGACTGTCGGTCTGCGTCAGACCAGGTGCCGCCCGAGTGCCCTCCTCGGGGTCACGGTGGGGAGGAACTGGTTCCTGCTGCTGACAGTCGGAACCGGTTGCAGCCGGCTTCCGCTGGGCAGGACCCGTCTGGACCGTCTGAAACACAGCTGTCCAGTCTGCCCACGCCGGGTCTCAGAGACGGTCATGTGGTGCCCGCTCCGTCCACGTGACTGGCCCGCGGCGTCCAGGCCGCCTGGAGGGGAGCTGGTTGTGGAGGCCGGGTCCAGCGGGCACGCGCTCTGGGCGGCGAGGGATGACCTGAGCGAGCCTGGGGCCCTGGCCCGGCCCTGGGGCCCTGCAGGCTGCCCCTTCGGGGAAGCGGCGCCGCACGCACGGGGGGGGGGGGGCACGCGCGGGCGGCGGCGCGATGTGCTGTAGCCTCACTTCCCAAGTCCCAAGGATTTCCCCATTTTTCCCTTGGAGTTTTCCCCTACATTTATGTCTGCGGTTCACTTGAGTCCCTTTCGGTCTCAGGTGTGAATTTTGGCCCCGCTTCATGTCCATGCCTGTTCGGGCCGGTGTTGGGAAGGCTGGACCTCCCCTTCTGGGTTGCCTTTATCGCCTTCCTCTTAAACCAGTGGGGCTATGTGTGCGGGCCCATTACTTTTGGATAAAAGCTGAATAGTCACCAGTTGGGGAAGTTGACTTTTTTATTTTTAAAGATTTATTTATACAAGCTGGGGTACAGGCCAGAGGCGTGGGGCGGCGAGAGGGTTCACCAGAGACAGAGTGGGGAGCAGAACAGGCAGATCAGAAACACACTGCTGAGGGGAGCAGTGGGCGAGGCAGGAGGGGTCTGCGGCACCTTGTGGGATTCTCCCCGGCTGGGCGTCGAGCCCGCGTCACAAGCTGCCCACAGCTCCACAGCGCAGCGCTCAGCCGCTGCGCCACCAGAGAGGCCCCAAAGTTGACTTTTTTAAAAGCCACTCTTCTGAAAGTAGAATGAAACCGCCCCGGGTCCAGACAGTCCACACGCACACTGCTGCTTTCTGTAAACATTCAAATCCGCAGTTCTTGTCTTTTAAGACTGCCCGCCTGTGCCTGTGCAGGGGCTTCTCTGTCCTTTTTCTCTTTTCCTTAATAAACGTACCATGTGCTGATGAATGGAACATCTGCTGGATCCTTCCTCAGAGGGACGTAGAAACCCACGAACCTCATCTCCCCACTTGAATCCCAACCATGTGAACCTTCTTTAGGTGTGTGTGATCATAATTTACTTAGTTTTGTAAACGTTGACAATATGTTGTAGACAACTTTCCTCATCAATAAATACACTTGTAGAATACTTTTTCCAGAAAAAATGAAAACAAGAAACATTCAAATGCAAATTATTCAACCCATGACTATGATCATCCAAGACTGATACACTATTAAATCCAACTGCTTAATTCTATTAAACGTTACTTTAAGTCTTAACAAAAAAGCCCATTTTATTCTTGAAAAAAACCATAGTCCTTTCAAGAGGCTGAAATTGATGTCTGCTGCCACCTTGTGGAACTAGTCTCCCATTACAGGCTATTATAAAAAGCACTGAGGGTGCTGAATCCTTGCAAAAGACATTTCCTGCTTTCCCAATTTCTTTTTCTTATTCTTGATATATACTGATCCGTTTTTTAATTGAGACAAGTTGGTTTACATTGTATTTTGTAAGTATGGGATCCTTCCTTGCCCTCCCCCTTTTCAGAGCTGTTACCCAAGAGATACCACGACAGAAGCACCCATCATAGTCCATTGGGCTCCCTGCCCAGTTTGTACTTGCCTCTCCATCCTCCCCCTCTGAATATCTTAGTTCTGTAGCCTGCTTTCGAGGGTTAGTTTTTCAGTTTGGCTCCATCTAACCCTGTGTCTGGTTTCTCTATATTCCACACATACATTGCGCCATCTGGCATTTGTGTTTCTCAGTCCGACTTCGTTGAGCATACCCCCCTCCAGCCCCATCCATGTTGTTGAGAATGGCACGAGTTTATCTTTTCTCCTGGCTGAGTAGTATTATATATTATATTATATTATATTATATTATATTATATTATATTATATTATATTATATTATATTATATTATATTCATATACTACATCTTTTTTGCTTTAAGATTTTCATTTATTTTTATGTAGAAGAACTGGGGTGCAGGCCAGTGGTGCGGGGAGTGAGGAGATTCTCCAGAGACAGAGAGTGGGGAGCAGAGAAGGTGGATGTACTGAAACACACTGCTTCAGTTGCAAGTAATGACTTTGGGCAGAATATTCTTGTTAACAGGTTTTTGTCTCTTAATTGAGATGACATTGGTTTACAAGAGTGTATATGATTTAGAGGTATAAGATCACAGGTATAACATATTTCGTATGTTACCAAACCACACGCACTATCAAGGTACCCATGGTTCTCCACTTTAGTCCAATGGGCTCCCTCCCCACTTTATTCTCTCATCTTCCCCTCCCCTTCTGGTAGTCTCATTGTACAGCCAGATTTCTGGAGTTTGTTTTTTTATTTTGCCTGAAACTTTGTTTTGTTTCTCTATATTCCACATATAAATAAAAGTATCTGCTACTTGTCTTCCTCCTTCTGACTTGCTTTGCTTAGCATTTTCCCCTCCAGTTCCATCAATGTTGTAATAAATGGGAAGATTTCATCTCTATCTATAGCTTAGTATTCTGTTTATATATGACACATCTTCCTAATCCATTCATATGTGCTCAGGCACTTAGGTTGTTTCCATAACATGGCTTTTGTAAATAGTACTGAAATTAAGATGGTGTATGTACCCCCTTCAAATTAGTGTTTTTGCATTCTTTGGGTAGATACCTAGGAGTGGATCTATTTTTAATAGGCTGTTTTCAGTAGGGGCTATACCAGTCTACACACCCACCAACCATGTATGAGTGTCCCTTTTCCTCCACATACTCACCAACACTTGTTATTTCTGGTCTTTTTGAGCTGGGTCATTCTCACAGGTGTGAGGTGTTTTTTTTTTTTTAATTATGGTTTTGATCTGCATTTCCCTGAGAGGTGATATTCATTTTTTTCATGTGCCTATTGGCATCTGTTTCCTTTGGATAAATGTCTATTTAGCTCTTTTGCCAATTTCTTGATAGGGTTATTTTCTTTGTTGACTTCTGTAAGAGCTCCTTAATGGATGCACTATGTGCAATTACACT
Source organism: Scalopus aquaticus (assembly GCA_004024925.1). Lineage (NCBI taxonomy): Eukaryota > Metazoa > Chordata > Mammalia > Eulipotyphla > Talpidae > Scalopus > Scalopus aquaticus. The sequence continues at coordinate 13,950 of PVIJ01004329.1, forward strand.
CTGACATTTGGTCAGGCATCTTTGCTTTAGTGATACCTTCTCTAATTATGCACAAGCTTTTTAATTAGATGGAGTCGCATTTGTCTATATTGTTTCTCATGCTGCTGTAGACTAACCCACAAAGACATCACTGAGTGTTTCACTTACGTCTTCTTCTATGTATTTTATGGTTTCAGGTCTTACAGCCATGAAATCCATTTAGAGTCAAGTCAAAGAAATCCTTTGTTTTAAGATCACTTCACACTCTGGAAGATACCAGCCTTCCTCATCTACTCAACATCTTTCATGAGATCATGATTTCTGTCGAATTCTGCATTTGTTCTTTCTTGATTCAGCCACAAAAAACTCAGAAAGCTGCAACCCCAGGTAATACAATGAGTGCGCCAACTACATGAAATCACAGATGTGTGGCCAGAGGTCTCTCATCTGCGGTTTTGACAAAGCACTGGAAGTCACGGTAGTTAATGTCCTCAATGTGACGTCCTTCCACACTGAAGGAGAAATTGAGAGTGCTCAGATTGCCAAGTGTGTCGGTTCATTCCTGGGCTCTCAATTTGATTCCATGGGTAGCTGTCTGTTTTTATTCTAGTAACTGTTTTGATTACCACAGCTTTGTAGTGTAGTTTGAAGTCTGGGAGTGTGATACTACTGTTCTTGTCAGGATTACTTTGTATACTTGTGTTTCTTTGTGGTTCCATACAAATTTCAGTAAGGTATGTTCTATTTCTTTGAGGAATGCTACTTAAACTTTGATAGGTTTTATATTGAATTGGTCTGTTGCTTTGGGTAAAATGACTTTTATCAATGTTGATCCTTCCAATTCATGAGCATGGTGTATCTTTCCATTTCTTCGTCTTCTATTTCTTTGAACAATATCTTATAGTTTTCATTTTACAGATCCTTCTCCTCCTTTGCTTATTCCTGGGTGTTTCTTTTTGATGTGATTGTAATTGGATTGTTCTCTTGATTTTTTCCTCTTCTAGCTCATTGTTTGCATATAGGAATGCAACTAGTTTTGTGACCTGATTAGTAGCCTGCCACTTTACTGATTTATGTTTGTTTTTTAGTGGAATCTGTAGGGTTTTCTATCATCTGTAAATAGTGATAGTTTTACTTCTTCTTCCCCAGTTGACTCCTTGTATATCTCTTGCTTAATTGCTCTAGCAAAGACTTCCAGTACTATGGTGAATAGTAGTGAAAGTGGACATGGTTGTCTTGTACCAGATCTTAGAGGAAAAACTTTCAATTTTCCACCATTGAGAATGACGGTTAGCTGTGCATTTGTCATAAATGGCCTTTATTATGTTAAGTGTGTCCCACCTATTCCATTTCTGAGGGGTTTTATCATAAAGCATTGTTGAATCTTATCGAATGCTTTCCTGGCATCTATTGATATGCTCATATGATTTTTATCTTTCTTTTTTGTTGATATGGTGATTTATGTTGATTTATTTTGTATGTGAACCATCCTTGTGCCCCTGGTATAAACTCCACTTGTTCATGATATATAATCTTTGTAATGCATTGTTCGGTTTGGTTTACTAAGATTTTATTGAGGATTATTATTTAATAAGCTGGGGTAATTTGGGGGTGTAGCTCTTGCATCACTATCCTTTGTTGTTTGGTGCCCAAAATCTTACAGACTGTTGTCTCATATACTTTGTCCTTTCGGGGTTATGTCAGGCAGGAGGGTAAATACAGGCCCTGTTTATTATTTATATATATATATTAATTTTAAAGAATGATGTGAAATATATATATATTTTTTTTTAACGTCATTCTCCCTTTTGGTACAATGTATGCTTTCTCTCCTCAGGTGTAGTTCCCATAGAATTCCCACCACCAATTCACCTGTGCACCATCACCACAGTCCCTTGTGCTCTTTCCTCCCATTTTGATCCTTCTCCCTCCCCCTCCACTGCAGAATGTCTCTGATTTATAGTTGCCTGTTAATTTTTAATTTTTTTTCCTGATCCCTTATTTGTTTTCCCTACATTCCTCCTATAAGTGAAACCATTCAATATTTTTTTTTCTTTCTGGCTTATTTCACTGAGCATAATCCCTTCCAGCTCCATCCATGTTGCTGCAAATGGCATGAGTTTATCTTTTCTGATTGCTGAGTAATAATCCATTGTGTATATATACCACATCTTTTTGATCCAGTCATCTGCTTTTGGGCATTTGGGTTGTTTCCAAATCTTACCTATTGTAACTAGTGCTGCAATAGAAATAGGGGTGCAGGTATCCTTTTGAATTAATGTTTTTGTGTCCTTTGGGTAGATTCTGAGGACTGGAATTGCTGGGTCATATGGAAGGTCCCTTTTTAGTAGTTTGAGGAACCGCCACACAGCTTTCCATAGTGGTTGGACCAGTTTGCATTCCCACCAGCAGTATAGGAGAGTTCCTTTTTCTCCACATCCTCACCAGCACTTGTTTATACAGGCTCTGTTATTTCATCTTGGCAGGAGTTAAAGTCTGCAAGTGCACTCTTGAATTAAATAATTTCTCTGTCCATGACATTTTTACAGTTTTCTTGGTGCTGTTCCAACAAAACTTGGAGTTAAAAAAAAGTAAATCAGAGTGTCAGCCTGTGCATTTGAATGGTGTCATAGAGTATTGTTATGATTTTCATGCTCTTTGGAAAAGAGATGTAAAGTCAACAACTTTAGATTTTTTTTTTGATTTAGTAAATGGCATGAATCCCAAGTAATTTTGTATCAAGGTACTCCAAGCAAACGAATATTTTCATTTATCCAAACTGCCTATCTCTGTAACTTAAAGCAGCTGAGCTGGTCTTGTGAACAAATGTAAGAGGAACTGGCAGTGGATTGTTACCACTGCTCTTGCCAGAAGCTGGAAATGTCACAGAAACTCCTTGCCCTATACACTTTTAGAACTGTTCTGCCACTGAAATGAACTCGTGTAGACTTGAAAAGCAGAAGGGGCGTGGAGGGCTCTGAAGGCCAGGACTCTAAAGACGCAGAGCTGCTAAGGTGCCTGGTGTACCCCAGCTTTTCCTCAGTCTCATGTGCTGCATGTCCAGCTCAGCTTCCTGACCGCTGGGCCTACTGACCAATTAGGGCTGCAAGACAGGAACATGGCATCAGGCCTACTTACACTGTGGCTTCCACGTGTTCCCCTTTGTAGACCTTCTTTAACAAGCAGACTGTAGGCATTTGTGATTGTTTTGCAAGCTCGACACTGTTTGCCAGCGAACCACCCCTGCCCCATCCTATTTATCATCCTTGCGATGAGGCTGTCAGATTTGCTTCCTCTGTGGAACACTACAGGAGTGGCTGGGTTGTGACCGTTGTTGCATCCGCTGTCATCAAGATATCCTGGGAACAATGTCTTCGTCTGAAGTCTGGGAAACGTAGGTACCAGCAGAGTTAAGCAAAGAGAAGTTGAGTGATGTAAACTATACATTCCGAAGGGAATGTATGAATGCTGACACTATCTGACCTTGAGGCCAAGGGTTTGAAGTAAAGAGAAATAGCTGGTGCCACTTCTTTGCTCATAACCAGCAAGTAAATCATCGTCTCTTTTTTTCCCTTTAAGTGTCTGATTAGGGAATGCATACTTTAGTTGAAACCTGGAGGTGGCCTAGGAAGAAGTTAAATAGGTTGTCTCTAGCCTGTACAAAAATATATTCTACAATTCCTGACTTTAGTTGCTTCAAAGGTCCCAAGTGTCTATTCTTTTCATTGTGGCCAAACTTTTTCTACATCTGATCTTTGCCCTTCTTTTTCTTTAGTTTTTAGAACCATTCAACTTTAGAGACACTTTTTAGAATTTTTTGAATTTTAACACCTGGGTTCCGTTCTGTTTCAACCATCGTCTCAGGATAGTAGTTGTGGCGAGTCTGTGCTCATTTTAGAAGTATCTCATTGGTTTTAGTATGGTCTATATTTTTTAAGTTTTTTGTGTGTTTTTGGTTAAAAAGAAATTTTATGTATCTCAAAAAGTGTTAAAGGTCTTTTTTGAAAAGTTCCAGGTAACATTTTTTTTAATGTGTTTTCACATTTGTTGTGAACTGTAACCATGTTGTTCTGTAAACTATAGTAAAATTTCATCAGAAGAAATTAGATTCCAGGAAGAACTTCTAAAACAAGCAATGCATTGTATTACTCTTAAATTTTATTAATGCTTTCAGTTTTAAGTCATTTAAAACAAGACATGTGCTTTAAAAAGCATTCTTATACATAAATATACCAAGGGACAGGTAAGTACTTGATCCCTAAAACATGCACATCAATTTTATTTAGGTGTGTATAAGAAAGGGAAATAATCTTTTAAGTCATTTTCTTTGGATTAAAGACACTTGGAAATCACTATTCCAGACTGCCAAATGTTTTCTAGGAACAAGTATCTTTTCCAGTAGGAAATGTTGATGTACTTAAAAGGCATTAGTGTTGATAAGAGGGGACAGAAAAACATTTGTGCTATGATCAGCAGGAAGAGAGTTCTAATAGGACTGAAATATGTCAAATAAATGAACCAGGTAGCAGAGCCAGATTATGTGACACATATATATTCAAGGCACATGACTAGGCTAAACAGGTGGGTAGGTTTCATAGACAAACTGTTCTTTCACTGGAAATATAGTCAACTGTAATATGATTTCCATTTACTGGCACTTATTGATAGATAAATGCAATTTGATCTAGAGCAGCGAATGTCTTCACTTTAGAAATGCACCCAAAGTATGTGCTTGCAGGTATTAAGAGTAGTCAAAGCAGTATGATCACACAGTTCAACTGTCCATCCTCAAGTTACACAAAAGGTTTCTTCAAAGCTGGACAGATCAAAAAACTTGCTAAACCACAAAGGACGCTCAAACTATTATTCTCCAACCCAAACCCTAGAGTTGACTGTTGACTACACTCAAATTTTGGATTTTCCAAGACTGGGGAAATTCCCCACACCACATCCCTTCATACAGCTACACATGTATCCACTGTGATTCTCTTCATTATCTTTGGTGAGCCATAGGAATTTGCCTCTTCATTCGCGCCACTATCCATTCCATTAACTATATAATTGCCCTAAATAGCCACTGAAGCAAAATTAATATAAAAAGAACCACCTTAAATAACATTTAAGCCATCATCTTCTCAACTCAACTGCAAAGGGGAAAGCAGATATCAAGCAACGTGAGGTTGGTGAGAAGTCACAACTTTATTCCTGAAAGTGAACAGTGAGAGGACAAGGATAATTCGTGTGCCTCTTCCTAATGGGCCAGCAAAATGCACCCTATCTGACAGAGATATGTTTAATACTTTACCTGCTCAAGCTCCTAGAAACAAGCAGCACCAACAATTTATTACAATTCTCCATTTACACTGTTTTGAAGCACCTAAAACTCTTCAATTACAACAAAACACATTAAGATGGGTCATAGCAATACTATGTCTTGAATGCTTTTGTGTGCACATATAAATTTCCTCCAGTGTTTTAGTAGACAGCTCATAAGACTGGTGGTTTCTACCTTGGTGATAGGTGTGTGCGACCACAAACACATGTTTCCCGAAGTAGATGACACTAACAACCAACCAAAGGAACAAATAAATGCCTTTTTAGGCATTTATTATGTAGGCAACAACTACAATAAATGGTTCAATCCGAAGTGCACTGGAATAAATTGGTTGATAGGACAGAGATAAATTTGGCGGCATAAAACAAGACTACAAAAAGGGAAAGAAGAGGGTTGCTGAGACTGACAGACATCATCTGGCAGTATTAAAAGGCTTGAGTCACATGGATTGCTTTTAACTCCTTGTTCTCTCATATCCTTGGTTAACGTTAACTTTGTCTTTTTTATTTCTTCACACAGCTTGGCCATGTAAATCCACCACAGAGAGGTGACACAATGATATAGATGAACACCTGGAGGAAGGGGGAAGGCAATTTTATTTTCTTGAATCTATCATATGCTCCTAAAGACATAAAGCCAAGACCTAGTAACAAGCACAGGTGCTATTAAAGTAGCAGTTGTGTAATAATACAGCCCACTAGTCTAGATGGAGGTGGAATTAAAATTACCCTTTCTGCTATCTCATGTATTTGAATTCCACTCTGCTTTGAGCAGCGGGGCTGTTTCACTGGGCGCTGGGCTGAATCCAGCTATAAGAACAACTGTTACTGGTAGGGACATCATCAATGATCACAAACCACCACCATTCCCTTGAAGTATTTTATTGTTGAGTACATTCTCAGGTTTTACAAATGATTAATTTTTCATTATTAGGATGAGAAAAATATATAAAAGAAAATGAGTAGAGATCTTACATCCGTATCACCTATAAGCAAGAATGCTGCTACAAATTTTTCAGTAGATAATGACAGTTATAAAATCAAAGAACAGTTGATATAAGTAACACTGCAAAAACATTTGTTCTACTACAGATGAGTTAGCTATTTAATTGTAGCATTAAAATTTAAATTATATTTTTAATAGTATATGCTTGCTCATATTACATTCCAAAAAATACTTATTTTAAACCTTAAGTTCAATTAAACATTAAGTTCAATGCATAAGTAACCATTGGTTACTTTACAATTATAACTTTTTGAGATCATTAAGTGACTTATTTCATTACTCACACGACTGAGAAAAAATAATTCCATGTCCCTGCTCCCCAATCAGAAACATATTTTGCCTTCTCCCCCAACAAATGTTGGAGGGGATGCGATTACAGCAAATTATTACCATATTTGTGCCTGTGTGCACGCACATACACACACACACACACACACACACACACACACACACACCCATGCAACACTTGACACAGCTGAACTATAAGGATTTTAAAGCTGAAGCACAGTATGGTCAGTAATATCTTTTGGCCAAGTCAACACTGTGTTGAGAACAGGGCTCTCCATGAAACAAGTGATCAACACATAATCTGAATTCAACAACAATGCAGCCTCACAAACCAATCTAAGGCAGGAAAAGCTAAGCTGAGAGGCCCAGAATGCACCACCTGAAGACCCTGAGCAAGGACACAGTCGTGGCACGATTCCCCGTGTAACATCTTATGGCTGTACTTCTCTCTGAGGGAGGCCCAGGACCTTCAATGGGCGGGGGCGGTGGGGGGAAGGGGCACTGGATCAGAGGAATCTGCTTGGAGATGCTTGGGCTTCACCAATGACAAGATGGGGAGGAAAGGCTGTCTTCCCCGGCAAACGGCCCCAGAGCACAGCGCCGCCGTCCCCCTACCCCACCCCCCCAGCCGTGACCCTCAGGCTTTTGGCGCAGGACCTCTTTACTCTTAAAAATCAGCGAGGCCTCCAAAGAGACCTTGCTTAGGGGACTTGTGGCTGTCAACACTATCTGTGCTGGAAATGAAATTTTTAAAAAAGGCAATACAATGCACTTCGAGTGCCAGGAAGCCCATTATGTACAAGCATAACCACTTCTGTGAAGTCAGTTTTACATGCCACTTGGCTACAGTGACAGTGTCCAGCTAAATACTAATCTGTGATCACTTTAAGGTAGATTATCCTACATAATCTGGAGGAACCTGATTCCACATTCAGCTGAAGGGCCTTAAGAGCAGAGGTGAGGTTCTCTTGATGAAGAGTAAACTTGGCCTGTGGTCACCTTTGCTCCTGCCCCAGAGTCCAGACTGCCCTTCTCGTGGTCTTGAGACATGCCTAGCAGCTCCTGACATCGTGTAAACTAATTCCCTGGGATATACATCCAGAGAAATCAAGAGAGAGTACACCTGTTAACAACTACAAGTTCCATGAAAATTAGTTTATACTAAGAATAGTGAGAATTCTTAGGAATTTAAAATATGGTCAGAAAAAAATATATATATACACACACACCGAAGTGCTAGATAGCAGAATAAACAAAGCTGAAAATAAAATCTGTTTGCTGGAAGAATGAGCCTATTCTCCAAAAATGCTATGCAAAACAAGGCTACTAGAAATGCTGGATAGTTCAAAAAGGCTTACATATGGATTCCAAAAGGAGAACAACACATAAACTACAGACAAAAGAACAACTAAATATGAAGAAATTGAACTCACCATGTATTATATATACATATCACCTCTTAGGATGTATCCCAAATGAAAGGATAGTTAATTACAAGAACATTTACTAATGTTATTCAATATACTAACATTAAATGTTAATAGCCTATCAATTCATTGGGTAGAGATATAGTTTCCTTAAATGCCTATTCCAACAAAAAACTTTTAGTAATTTAGAAATAAAACTAAAGTTCTTAACTTAAAAATCCAACAAGAATTCATAGTAAATATCACTCTGGTAAATAAAAAAAGCAGAAGCATTCCAAACAAAACTAGGTACTAACTAAAGATGCCCACGACACCACAATTATTCAACACTATTATGAAACCAAGAAAGTTGCATTAAGTTATTCATAATGACTATGCATATGTCTGATTTCCTTATGAGGCTAAAATTAACGGCCAGTATCATCATTCACCTACAGCAAACAACAGCCCACGGCCCACGAGTTCTTTTTCTATAGTTTTAAAGGTGGTTTAAAAAAGGGATGTGACAGAGACTATACACGGTGCACAAAGCCTAAAACAGTCACTGCCTGGCACAGGCAGATGTCTGCTGACCACTGACCTATACCATAGAAAAGAAGCAACTGTAAGAGTCATGCAGGCTCACCAGACACAGAACAGATTGATCGGAAGCAAGAAAACAGAAACAGGAAATGGAGTCAACCAGAAAAGTGAAATAGGACTCAGGAGACGGGTTAAGTGGAGACAGCATTTCATAATGACTTCCCGCTGCCTGCTCATGACTCTGACCCCTAGAGCGTGCATTTCGGGGTGGAAGGCCCCGAGCAAGCATTCTGTCACCTCGCTTCCTAGAAACTGAGACTAAAATCACACGCCTTTATAAAGGACAAGAACTTACGATTGATACGACGATAATGATGATAGTGAGCTTGAGATTCTTCATGCACATGGCTCGGGCAAGATTTCTGCTGGTCGTTTTAAAGGTGACAGACTAGGGAAAAAGCACAGTCATTTGACTCCCGGCACTGACTGCCTGAGTGATTTGCAGCAATACCTACAGAACTTCTCGTGAACTCTGTGGAGGGCCCAGCGTTCACTACCCCCTCCCTCCCTTTACAGGTAGAGGCTGGCAGTTCCCATTCACTCCCCAAAGCAGCACTCTGCCAAGCCTACAGAAGCAGTGTGACCCCACTGGGAGGCTCCCCTCCTTTTTCTTGCCCATGTGATGTCGGGCCCCAGACGTGGTTCTTTCCTCTTTAGGTTTCTGATACAAAAGGTTCCTTCTAAGCCAGTTGGCTGCAAATACATTTGCTTACTCTGCCCAGTACCTGTTCAATTTCCATAGGAAAATATTTACTTATGTGAGGGTCAAAATCCAAAGAACTTTACTCCCTCAGTTATACATTTTCTTTTTAAAAAAAATTTTATGTAATTTATTTATTTGTATATCTTTTACATCATTGTTCATTTTTGTATAATGTTTCCTTTCTTTTCTCAGGTGTAGTCCCCATAGAATTTCCACCACCAATTCATCCGTGCACCATCACCATAGTCCCCGAGGTCTTCCCTCCCCTGTTTTGATTCCTCTCCCTCCCCTGCAGAATGTCTCTGATTTATAGTTGCCTGTTAACGTGTTTTATTTATTGTTATTATTTTTCCCCCCAATCCCTTATTTGGTTCCCCTACATTCCTCGTAAAAGTGAAACCCTCCGATATTTTTCTTCTTCATTCTGATTTATTTCATTGAGCATCATTCCTTCAAGCTCCATCCATGTTGCTGCGAGTGGCATGACTTTATCTTTTTTGATCACTGAGTAGTATTCCACTGTGCATATATACCACATCTTCCAAATCCAGTCATCTATTTTGGGGCATTTGGGTTGTTTCTGTATCTTACCTATTGTAAATAATGCTGTGATAAACATAGGTTTCCTTTTAGATCAATGTCTTTGTGTCCTTTGGGCAGATTCCCAGGAGTGGACTCGCTGGCTCCATTTTTAGTAGTTTCCATAGTGGTTGTTACCCATTTTCTTTTGCATCAGTTTTTCAATATCTACTAACCATCCCCACCAGGACACAGGCAGTTAAAAATATACACACAAATGGGGCCTCTCTGTTGGCGCAGGGTTAAGTCTCAGCATTATCAAGCTATCAACAGCCACTGCAGCCTGAGTTTGATCCCCAGCCAGGGAGCTGACCCACATGGCGCAGCAGACCTCCCCTGCCTCCCCGCTGCTCCCCTCACCAGTGTATCTCAGTCAATCTGCCTGTTCTGCTCCCCACTCAGTCTTCGGTGAATCCTCTCACCCCCCACACCTCTGGCCTACACCCCAGCTCTTGTATGCATAAGTAAAAATAAATCTTTTTAAAAAATAAACAGAATATACACAAAAACAAAATTCCTTAATGTTCTAGCTTTCCACAGTTAGGTATATACCTGACAGGTGCATGCACAAACTCACCAAAAGACACACACAAAAATGTTTCTAACAGCATTGTCTTATGTCAAAACTGGCTACACCTCTATTGCCCATCAGTGGTAGAATGTATAAACTGTGGTATAAACAATGGAATACTATACAGCAATGATAATGAACAACCTGCCATTATATCTACACAATTCACTATACGTCACAGGTACATCTCACAAATAAAATTTTGAGCAAAAAAGCTCAACATAAATAGAGCACATAAAAGGTTTTATTGGTGCTATGAGAAATCAGGACAGAGGTCACCTTAGAAAGAAAGAGTGACTAGAAAAGCCTTCTGGGTCCAGGTCATGGTCTAGTGTTTAAGCTGGGTATTGGTTCCATGGGTGTGTTCACTTTATAAAAACACAAGCTGTTTGCATACGACTGGTACACTTTTCTCTATGTTATACTTCAATGAGCTCTTTTTAAACACTCTATCCCCTTAGCCATACATTTGCCTCTGGCCACCTTCTCCAAAAGTCTATCCCGTAGAGCAGTTGACAGGGAGGCTGGCCCTTGGGTTTTTCTAGATACAGAAGCACATGACACACATGGAAATACAAATCCAACTAATTACATCTATCCCTAAATATTCACAATGAACAGGGTGTGTGTGTTGCATAAGGAGCACCGAGTCATTGAAAGGTAGGAGGCAAAGTTAAGCAATCATCTTGAACCATATTTAATGGAACAAAGTCAATATACAAAATGAGAGAATAATAGCAATTAAAAAATACCTAACAAGTGTCCTCAGATAACAAGATATCACTGCACTGATTTAAAACAGATCGGGGGACATGAAAAAGGGAAAACTAGGGAATATAAGATAATATGAAAAAGTATATTTTTAAAGAAAATTATGGCATGATCTTAAAATTAAAGAAAATACATATAACAACATAAATGGCTAAAGGCTAATTCTGTGAGAACAACTTGAAAAATTCAGAAAAGAGAACATAATGTCTAGGATAGAAATTATGAAAGCATCAGATACATGAAATACTGACCAAGCAAATCCTGGATCAATTTATACAAGCAATAGGTATTTACTCCCTCCTGCATGCCTGGTGCTGATGTAGGCACATATTAGCAGTTGCAGAAGGAGAGAAAACAGCTCCCCGCCCCACCAAAAAAAAGCAGTAATCAAGGGACCAATAGAAGACTCGACTCTTTGCTTTGAAAGGAGTACCCAGCACAAAGCAAGAATGTGGAAAGAAGGCATATACGCCCACATATCTCAGTAACAGTTCATAACTCCCAAGTTTTTATTTAATTCTACAAGTCTCTAGACTGAGGAGGGGAAGAAAAGGATTTCTATGCAGTAAAGAACTTAACCTTGCCCAAAAAGGAGTCTGGCCTGTGCCCTCAGTTGCTTGCCTGGAGTCATGGGCTAGCCAAATAGTAACATGTGATTTAGAATGGGGACTAGTCACTCCAGAAAAAACAACTATATGATTTAGAGTAGGGGCTCTGGGTTACACCTAGAAAAGCTGGAAACTGGAGATTGAAATCCAACAAGTAAGGCAGTCAGCTGTGCCTATGTAATGAAACCTCAGTAAAACTTCACATGGAGGCCTGCACAAGCTTTTCTGTTGGACAATACTAGATTTATGCTGGGAAACTAAAGTGTCTTGACTCCACAGGGAAAGTACAACAGAAGCTCTAGGTTTGGTACCAAACGCCACCCTATGTGCTTCTTCTCTCAGTTGAGCTTAATCCGTATTTTTTGCCTATAATAAACTGTAATTGTGAGTATAATATAGTGTTCACAGAGTTCTGTGAGTCCTTCTAGTGAATTATCAAACCTGATAGTGATTTGAGGAACCAACTTGCAATTGGTACCATAAATGAGGAGAGTCTAGGGGCTGGGCGCTCTATAATACAAACTTGGTGAACTCAATCACCTAAACTCTGCAATTACTTACAAACTAAATCACAATAAAGAAATCAAAAAGGATGAAAATAATGTGGATAATAAAAAGCGGTGAACAATGAAACTAATAAACCTTAATATAGTCATGTGATTCAACAGGTTGGAATGGAGATTCATCCACATTCCCTCAGTCAAGATTTGAACACTTGACAAATCATCTATTTAAAACCAATTCAGGGGCCTCCCCGGTGGCGCAGCGGTTAAGCGCTGCGCTGTGGAGCTGTTGGCAGCGGCAACGCGAGTTCAACACCCGGCCAGGGAGAATCCCACATGGCACAGCAGACCTCTCCTGCCTCGCCCGCTGCTCCCCTCAGCAGTGTGTTTCTGATCTGCCTGTTCTGCTACCCGCTCTGTCTCTGGTGAACCCTCTCGCCGCCCCATGCCTCTGGTCTGTACCCCAACTTGTATGTATAAATTTAAAAAAAAATAAATCTTTAAAAAATAAATAAATAAATAAAACCAATTCAGCTACCAAGAACAACTGTTACACAATATCAAAGCTTCCCTTGTGGTTGGGGTAGGGGTTGGGGCAGTGTTGTGTAAGTAGAAGAGAAGAAGATAAAAAAATTCCTTTGAGAATGGCAAGGCCTCTTCACTATATGCAGGTGACTTCATTAGTATGATGACGGATTATTTAAAAATTGGCGAAGGACTTGAATAATTTCTCCAAAGAAGATACACAAATGGCCAATAAGCACATGCACAGATGTTCAACAACTTTAGTAGTTGAGATAGCACTTCATGACCACCAAGATGGTTACCATTACATGCTGGAAAATAACAAATGTGGTAAGGATGTAGATCCCCGAAGTACTTTTGTACACTGCTGATAGGAATGTGAAATGGCACAGGAGCTATGGGAAGCAGTTTGGCAGTTCCTCAAAAAGTTACACAATTCTAGGAGGAGTTACACAATTCTAGGAGTAGGAGTAGAATTACCAATTCTACTCCTACATATAGATCCAAAGGAATTGAAAACAAGGATTTGAAAACAAGGATTTGAACAGATACTTGTATGCCAGTGTTCACAGCAGCATCAGTCATAAGAGCACAAAAATGGAGACAACCCAAGGGTCAAACAACAGATAAATGGATAAAGAAAATATGGTATAAACATACAAAGGAATATTATTCAGCCATAAAAAGGAGTGAAGTTCTGAAATACAGAAATTTGACACTAGATGAATCTACTTATAAAAGGTACCTAGAAAATGTGAATTCATAGAGACAGAAAGTAGGTTGCAGGAGGCTGTGAATTGGGAGAATGGGAAGCTATTGCTTAATGGGTACAGAAATTCTGTTTAGGATGATGAAAAAATTTTGGAAATGAATAGTGGTGATGGCAGTACATTATAGATTTAAGTAGCATTACTGAATTACAGACTTAAAATTGTTAAAATGGCAAATTTATTTTATATGTATTTTAACACAATTTAAAAATTCATAATGTAATATACCAAAACTCAATGAACTGTATACTTTACATGGGTGAATTCTTTGTCCATTGAATTTTTACCAGTAAAGAAATAACTCAATACAGGTGTTGAAAAAAATCCAAGTGGTGATAAAATAAAACCTTTTTTTTTCAAATACTCAAAGTAAAAAAAAAGAAAACAAGAAAAAGGTACAGAGGATGGGGTAAATAAAAACAAAAGAGCAAGATGGCTTACTTAAACACAACTATCAATATTTACATTATATGTAAATGGAACATAAATACACTTCATATAATCAAGAAGTTAGAGGAAAGCATGCATGTTAATGAGACACAATGATACAAAGATGTGAGACACAATGATATAAAGATGATACAAAAATGATCTAAATCAAACTTGGAAAGATAAAAAAACCACATGATGGGAGTAATAGCAGATTTGAAAATGCAGAAGAAAATATAAGTAAACTTGAAGATATAGCAGTAGAAACTAAACTAAATGAAATGGAGATAAAAGACAAAAAAAATCAGCAGAGCATCAGTGAGTTGTGGGACAACTTCAAGTGGCTTCATGTACACATAACTGGAGTCCAAAAGGAAAAGATCTAAAGAAATAATGGCTGAATGTTTTCATAATTTGATGAAAACTACAAGCCCACAGCCGAAAAAGTCTAGATCTACATAAAAGAATTAAGGGCCCAAAAATGGAAAATAGATGGGTATAGAGAAAAGATGTTTTCCTTATTATTTAAATCTCTTTAAAAGACAATTCATTGCTTAAAAATTAATAGTATTGTAAAGTTTATGGTATGTGTATAAATAAAACTATGACAACAGTAGCATCAAGGCCAGAATGGAAAAATGGAGGCACGCTATTGTAAGGTTATTATACTATTTGTTACCACTTGAAGGCAGACCATGATAAATAAAAGACTTACAAAGAACAGATGGAACAAATAAGAATCAAACAGCAAAGACAGTAGAGTTAAAACCATTCCAGGAAGAAAACTCCACGCTAAGACTGCTTCACTGGTGAACACTACTAAACATCTAAGGAATGGATAATACTGACAGTACCTAAACTCTTTCAGAAGCTAAAGAGAGGTAACATTTCCCAACTTGTTTAATGAGACATGCAAATCCCCAATACCAAAACCTAAAAAGAAAAATAAATCACAGACCAACATCCCTTATGAACACAGATGCAAAATTCCTGAACAAAATGACAGCAAATACAATAAGGTATTATATAAAAAGGATAAAAACCATATAATCTTTTGAATGATGGAGAAAAAAATTGATAAAATTCATGAAACTCTCAGATGAGGAATTGATGGGAACTTTTTCCACATGATAAAGGGTACCTGCAAAAAACCCTGCAACTAATAATAGCAATAATAATTAGTGATAATATAGAATCTCCCTCATAAGATGTGCCTCACGTAAGAATGTCCACCGTCACCACCTATATTCATCATTGTGCAGAACATTCTAGCCAGTGCAATAAGGTAAGAAAAATAAATGGCAGGAATCTACAAAAAAAAATGCTACTAGAATTAATACATTAATTTTGCAAAGTTGCAGAATACAAATTATACAAAATTAACTTTATTTCTATGTATTAGCAATAAAATTTGGAAAGTAAAATTTTAAAATTTACAAAAGAATACAAAAGCATGGAATTCTGAAACGTAAATTTCACAAAATATGTGCAAAACACCAAAAACTACAAAACAACACAGAAGAAGAAAGAAATCTGAAAGCAAAAGTAGAGAAATGCCATACTTATGGACAGGAAGACTCAATGCTGTTAAGATACTAATTCTTCCTAAACTGACATATAGATTAAATGTAATCAAAAAGACCCAAGTTTTTATAATGATGGAAAATAACCTTATTCTGAAACAGAAATTCAACGTGAAGACAATCAGGGAGAAGAACATAGTTCAAAGACATTAAGAGAATTCTATGAAGCTAGTTATCAATAAAATGTGGTATTGGTATAAAGACAAAAAAAAAATCAGTGGAATAAAACAGAGACTCCAGAAATAGAACCTCACAGAGGAGATGGATTAAAAAATTGTGATAAGTAGGTGGTATAATGGAATGGTACAAAACGATAAAAAAGAACAAACTATTACTACATTTAACATGGACAAAACATAATGGTGAAAGAGGCCAGTCCAAGTGTTATATAAAATGATTCCACTTCTATAAATTTTAAGAATGGGCAAAACATTAGTGTGATCTAAGTCAAAAAAGTGGTAACCTCTGTTGGGGGTTATTAAGTTGAAGGGGCAATGAGACAGCCTTCTGAGGTGTTGGAAATGTATTTTGACCTAAGTTGAAGTTAAGTGGGTTTAGACATGTGAAAAATTACTGAGTAATACACTTATAATAAGTACACCTGCTTTTTTATTGTATGTATATTATTTCTCCATAAAGAGAGACAAATAATGCCTTCTGTTATTTTGGGTCATATAGTCAGCAAAATTATGCCAACTTTTATTTGGAAGGTGAATACTATACTAGTACTGATCAATCAAGCACAGACCATTCCAGAAAAATTAAGGTAATCTTCAAGGAATACAAACACGAGATGAATCAGAAGTACCAAAGAAATTGGTCTGTAGATTCGCGGACACATACTTCTTTGCCACCAAGCAATGGGTCACAAATAGTCATCATTGAACTCCAGGTGTTTTCACATCACACAAAGTGCCACCCTCCCTCCAATTACCACATGCTTGGATGAAGAAACTGTTATCTTCTGAAGACCTAGTTATAGAGGTCCCTGTAAAACTAACAGTAACCACATTTAAATAACTCTTGGTATGTACCAGACACTGTGCCTGTATTACCTGATTTAACCCTTAAAATACTATGAAATTGGTAGGTCTCTATTTTACAGAGGATGACAACAGAAATACAGAGAGGTTAAGTAACTTGCCTACGGTCACACAATTAGTAAGTGGCAGAGATGGGACTCAAATCCAGGCAGTTTGACTCTTAACCATTACAATCGAGCTTCCGTGAACACCATCACTCACTGAACATAATCACTCACTGATCTATTTCAAGGTATAAAGTCCTACTCTACATTGAATTTGTAATTGTGTAGATCCAAATTATAACTAATCTCTACTCTGTCCTCCTTTTTATCCACTGTAAATTTATCATCTTCCTCAAAACTTTCATCCACTAGCCAGATGGGAAATACAGACCACATAATTGTAGCTTAATTAGATCACAGGGATACACTGTCCTCTTTAAGTCTCATTGGCCCTTTCCAATCCATGACACTTGCATGATATCAGGGAAGCTCAAGCTGTTGTGATAAGCAAAGAAAGTAGTTGAACTGTCCAGTTTTCAGGATTCAAACTGGGCCACAACTGGCCTGTATGTTTTGTTTCACATTTAATGAATTATACAGAGAGCAGAGTGGTAGATGCAGCTGAGGAAACAAGTTATGTAGGCATGAGTCCAAGCTTTAAAGACGTACTTCTGTATAATGAGTATGTTTTCCAAACCAAAGCTTCTTTAGTGGCTATTAATGGGTCATGTTTTTTTCCCCTATACCTCGTGGTCATCTTCATTACCACAATGCAATGACAAAATGGAAGTAAGAAAGAAAAATAAAACACTAAAGTATTAGATTTAAGACATTAGTAGTCAGTTTTCCTACATCCTGAAAAATATTATAATACCCCACACTTACCGAATCCACAAGATTTTCTGTTTTATCTATCAATAATTCCAATCTTTCTCCTCGCTGAGCTACCAGATCTGAAAATGTTGGAAAAAAAGAAAATACGTTTATATTATAAATCTGCCATTTTTACCTCTGCTTTAAGCAAAATCCAATTTTAACTATAGTTAGTATTCTTGACAACTCATTCACTACAGAAGCACTTCCATCTTTTAGTAATGAAAAATTTCAATAAAGCTTATCAATTAAAGTAAGAATTTCTATTTTTTTCTGTTAAAGACCAGATACTCAATATTTTAGGCTTTGTGAGCTTTGTGAGCCAAATGATCTGTCACAGTTACTCACACAGATAGACAATACGTAAACGAATGGACATGACTGTGTTTCCAGTGAAACTTTATGTAGAAAAACAGGAAGCTGGCCAGATTTGAGTGCTGTAGTCTTTTAACTGCTAAATTAAGGATATGATCTGAGAGTAAAGGAAAAATTGGAACTCTCTAAATGAGTGAAAATTGGATACTTTCAGAATTGCAGTAGGAAGAGCTTCACAGATGCTCTCTGCAACAAAATAACCATGAATGGTAAAAGCTATAAAGATAATAAAACAGCCATTTAAAAATCTTTGAAAACTGCAGGTAATAAGGACATACAAAGGAACCCCCATTAGATTAATAGTGGATTTCTCAGCAGAAACCCTACAGATCAGGAGAGAATAGAATGATATATTCAAAGTGTCAAAAGAAAAAAACTGCCAGTCAAGAATACTCTATGCAGCAATGTTATTGTTAGGACATGAAGGAGAAATAAAGACATTTTTAGATACACAAAAGCTGAGGGAATTCATCAACACTAGACTTGCCATGTAAGAAATGCTGAAAGGAAAAGATGATAATTAGTGACATGAAAACATATGAAAGTATATAATACAATGATAAAGGTAAGTGTATAGTCAGATTTAGAAAACTAATAGGATGTTGCAGTAAATATTTAACTATAGTATAAAGGTTAAAAGAGAAAAGTATCAAAAATAACTATAGCTACTATAATTTATCAATAAATTCACAGTATAAAAGAGGTAAATTTTGACGTCAAAAATATAAAAAGGAACATAAACAGGCAGAGTTTTGTATGTGATCAAAGTTTTAAGTTATTATTAATTTAAAATGGACTGCTTTATCTATGTTTTATGCAAACCCCATGGTAACTACAAAATAAAAACTTATAGTAAATTCTCAAAAGATCAAGAACAGGAAAACAGAGCATATCCCTCTGGAAAATCAACATTTTATAAAGGCAGGCAGAAAAAAGGAAAGGGGAACAATGGAATTATAAAACAGCCAGAAAACAATGGAGAAGATGGCGTTACTAAGTCCTGACTTATCAATGATTACTCTGAATGTAAATGTACTGAATTCACCAATCGAAAGGCACAGAATGGCCTGATGGATAAAAATAACAACCCAACTATATGCTGCCCACAACAGACTACTTCTGATTTAAGTATACTTGTAGATTGAAAAGTGAAGGGATAGAAAAAGATATTCTATGCAAGTGGAAACCAAAAGAAAGTAGAGATTAGCTATACTCTTATCAGAAAAAAATTGACTTCAAGCTAAAAGTGTTAACAAGAGACAACGAAGGTCAATATATAATAATAAAGGAGTCAATTCATCAAAGATATACTAATCATAAATATATGTACACACAACATCAGCGTACCTAAATATCTTAAACACACACTAACAGAAATCCTGCCATTTGCAACAATATGGATTTCATGCTTAGTGACGTAATTCAGACATAAAAAGACAAAAATTGCACAGTATCACTTACATGTAGTACCTAAAATGCCAAACTCATAGAAAGAGAACAGAAGGGTCATTACCAGAGACTTAGGGGTGGGGAGAGGGGAGAATTGGGGAGATGTTCAAGTGTACAAACTTGCAACTAGAAGATAAACTGTGGACATCCAGTGTACAGAATAGTGATTGTTGCCAAAAATACTGTACTATATACTTTAAAATTGCTAAGACACTAGATTTTAACTACTCTTACCACACACAAAAAAATGATGATGTGGCTTGATAGAAATGTTAGTTACAACTAAGATGGTAATTACAATGTAATATATGAATGTATCTAATCAACATGTTATACACCTTAAATTTATATGGTGCTATATGTAAATTATATTTATTTCAAAAATGAAAAATAAAACAAGGACAAGTGGGGATTTATAGCTATAGAACAGAGTGAGGGAGTGATCAGTGAATGGAATATTACTAAGAGGAGAAATCAAGGGCAAGGGATTCTTGCTCAACTGGCCTGAAAGAATCTTGCCAAAGGCAGGCTAAGGACTGCATCAATGGTAGATGATGAGGAAGTTGATCAGCAATCAAGGGTAATCAGGAGTCTGCTAAGACTGGCTCGGGCAGGCCAAGGATGAGCCTAGGCTGAGGTCTAGTTGAGTAAGGTTAAGAGGAGGCTGTCTAATGTTGGGTCAAGCAGAGTTTCTGTCATGAAAAATATAAAACACTGTTTATAAAAATGTAAAGAAGGGCCTCCCTGGTGGCGAGCGGTTGAGTGCTGCGCTGCGCTGTGGAGCTGTCGGCAGCGGCGATGCGAGTTCGACGCCCAGCCGGGGAGAGTCCCACATGGTGCGGCAGACCTCTCCTGCCTCCCCGCTGCTCCCCTCAGCAGTGCATTTCTGATCTGCCTGTTCTGCTCCCCGCTCTGTCTCTGGTGAACCCTCTCGCCGCCCCCCGCCTCTGGCCTGTGCCCCAGCTTGTATGCATAAATAAATTTTTTTTAAAAAAGTAAAGAAAACCTAAATAAATGGAAAAACATCTCATGTTCATGGTAATATTCCCCAAATAAATCCATGCATTCAACACAATGCCCTTCAAAATCCCAGCTATCATTTTTCTTTAACAGAAACTAACAAGCTCATTCTAAAATATGTATGGAAACAAAAGGTACCCGGAACAGTCAAAGCAATCTGGGGTGGGGGGAAGTTAGAAGACTCATACTTCCGGATTTTAAGTGTTACAACAAATCCACAATAATCCTGACAGTGTGGGACCGGCCTGAGGCCAAACATAGATAAATGGCACAGAACTGTGAGCCCAGAAATAAACCAATACACCTATGGATAACTGATTTTTTATTAGGATGCTAAGACCTGTCAATGAGGAAAGAAAGTCTTTTCAACAAATGGTCTGAGACAACTGGATATAAACATTTAAGAGAACTACCTTATACATAAACATTAACTCAAAATAGACCACAGACCTAAATGTAAGAGCTAAAACTACAGAGGAGTAAATCTCTGACCTTGGGTTAGGCAATGGTTTCTTTTTTTTTCAAGATTTATTTATTTATACATACAAGCTGGGGTACAGGCCAGAGGCGGGGAGCGGCGAGAGGGTTCCCCAGAGACAGAGCGGAGAGCAGAACAGGCAGATCAGAAATACACTGCTGAGGGGAGCAGCGGCGAGGCAGGAGAGGTCTGCCGCACCATGTGGGATTCTCCCGGGCTGGGCATTGAACCCGCATCGCGCGTTGCCTATAGCTCCGCAGCACAGCGCTCAACCACGGCGCCACCAGGGAGGCCCGGCAATGGTTTCTTATATATAACAAAGGACAGACAACAAAGAAAAAAACAAATTGGACTTTATCAAAATTAAAAACTTTTGTGCTAAAAAAGGATACTATTAAGAAAGTGAAAAGACAATCCATTAGAATGGGAGAAAATACTTGCAAATCATATACCTGAAAAGAGTCTATACAAAGAACTCATATATAGTTCAATGATAAAAAGGCAGCTCACTTAAGAAATGAAATTTTGAATAGATATTTGTCCAAAGATAAAAATATGGCCCATAAGCGGATGAAAAGATGCTCAACATCATTAGTTATTAGGGAAATCAAAGAAAAACCATAATAAGACAGCATTTCACACATACCAGACTGGCCATAATCAAAGACATAACAACAAGAGGATGTGGAGAAACTGGAGCCCGCGTGCACCCTTACTGGGAGGCACAATGACATGGCCACTTGAGGAAAGTTCGGCCTTAAAGTTAACATATAACCCAGCAATTCCACTCTTAGGTATATATCCAAGAATACTGAGGAATGCTCAAAAAACTTGTACGCAAATGTTCAGAGAAGCATTATATTCATAATAACCAAAAAGATGAAACCATCCAACTGTCTAGTGATAAATGAGTAAATAAAACACATCAATGAGAAATTATTCAGCAATAACAAGGAAAGAAGAACTGATAATGCTACACATGAATTTCAAAGTCATTATAAGTGAAAGAAGCCAAGATACAAAAGGCAACATATGATTCAATCTACATGAAATGTCCAGAACAGGGAAAGGTACAGATACAGGAAAGAGACTAATTGTTGTTTAAGGCTGGAGGTTGAGGGGGAAAGGGGAATGACAATAAATGGACAGATTTCTTTTTGGGGTAAGGAAAATATTCTGAAGTTGCTTGTGGTAGTAACTGTGCAATTCTGTGACTATAGTAAAAATGATTGGATTGTATACTGGTGAATTGGATGGCAAATATATCTCAAAGCTGTTAAATGGAGATGATTACAAATGTTTTTTGCTACATTTCAAAACTGCTGTTTCTGTAATTCTAAAAGTAAGTTCTTTAAGAATAGTTGATTTAAAAGTCTCACTTTCTGGGAACTTTATGTATCTGCAATAAATACGGTAGTACCTCACTGGTTCCATTTTCATGCAAAATACATACATTTGGTGGCCAAAAGAGGGGAAATATTAGTACTTTTTAATAGGTTTGCTAGTCTCCAAATTAAAACTAAAATCAATGAAAGGAAATGGGTTCTGATAGCCAAGAGACACACATATCAAGAACTGCAAATAAGTTTCTGCATTTTTATTATTAATCCCATTCCTGGGAAATGATATCAAGAAAATAAAAACATATCAGGCACACAAACATTGTAACATTTGTTTCTGTAATACAAACCTCTAAATTAGTGCTACGAAAGTCTCTAAGCACACTGTTCAGTTCAACTGATACTCTCACAGCAAGACTTCAGAAACACATCAATGACTTACATTATGGAGCAAGCTCTTGATCTTGTTGTGAAACAGCAATCTGAGTACATTTCTTTAAAGAACTGAAGTGTCCAAAACAAGGACATGACTGGTAACCTATGATATATCAACTGTAGGAGTGTAAGGCAGACTAATAATAGCTAACATTACTTCTTTCATCATGGTAACTTTAGGTGCTAGTATATGCTTTTTGCAGATTAGGAAATAAAGCTCAGAGACGTTATTGGATTGATCAAGGACAACAGCACAAAGTGAAATTGGGACTCAAACTCAGAAATATATGACTACAAATCTGGATCGCTGTATAATGCTGCCTCCACAACACTGAATCTAGAGTATGATTCTAACTTTGCATACATGTGAAAAAAATTTAAAGGAAAGAAAACGGAAATAAATTTTCAGGAGTAAATTCTTAAAAATGTCTTTACATAACTGGTAACTGTTCTAATAAATTTAAAAGTAATTTAAATAGAAAATTCAAAATTATAAGTAAATGTACAATTATAAAATTTGACAGTCTCAATGAAATATATATGATCATTTTTATTCAATTTTATAAAAGTCATTATATGAGATGTTCCCTTAGAAGACATATTCCATTTTTTTTTTT
Source organism: Scalopus aquaticus (assembly GCA_004024925.1). Classification (NCBI taxonomy): domain Eukaryota; kingdom Metazoa; phylum Chordata; class Mammalia; order Eulipotyphla; family Talpidae; genus Scalopus; species Scalopus aquaticus. The sequence continues at coordinate 37,222 of PVIJ01004329.1, forward strand.
GCATAACTGGGGTGTAGGCCAGAGGTGTGGGGGGTGAGAGGATTCCCCAGAAATAGAGTGAGAAGCAGAACAGGCGGACAGACTGAGATACACCGGTGAGGGGAGCAGCGGGGCAAGACAGGAGAGGTGTGCCCGGCCATATGCAGGTCAGCTCCCCGGCCAGGGATCAGACTCAGGCCTTAGTGGTGATAGTACTCAACCCCTAGGCCACCAGGGAGGCCCCAGAAGACATATTTTAAAGGATGGCTCTCAAACTTGAGTATGCTCTGGAATCCTCTGGAGGACTCATGAAAACAGATTGTTGGGCTCCACTTCCAGAGTTTCTTTTTCAACACATCTGGGGTGGAACCCAAAAATGCATTTCTAACAAATTTCCTGGGGGTGCTGATGCTGCTGGCCTAGAGCTACACTGGTGAGAACCAGTGCTTTTTAAAATCTAGCATCATCCTAAATTAAGTATCAATGCATAATCAATTAAAAATAAACTTGATGCATTTTTCAAGATGACTTTAACATGCTAAACAGGTTGCTGACAAAACATAGGCCTTTGGAAATTATATTATAGTTGATTACTTTGAAGAATACAAAACAGTTTTTGATTTAATTCTTTCAATCAAGGAACTACAAACTTTCTAAAGAGACAAAATAGCTATACTTTAAGTACCTCTACTGATAATATCAGCTCTCTGGGTTTCTCCAGTCAAAACTGACTAAATTATTTTTTTAATTTGTTTTTAATAGAGTTAATTTTGGATATCCCCATCAGGTATTGCCACTGTAGCGCACCCACCACCAATTCACTTGTGGTCCACCACCGTAGTCCACTGTACTTCCTTCCCTCTTTGTTCTCTGCACTCCCCCCATCCTCCTTCCTGTGGGTGTTGCAGTTCTGTAATGACTAAATTATTCTAAATTGTTGAATGTTGTTAGGTTTCAGAAATTAGTGTTGCTAAGCAAACCAACAAATTTAGAATGAAGAACCAGTCAAAGCCATTCATACAGTAGACAGTATCATAGGTAAGTAATCTCTGTATCTCAGCTGATAGCTTCCAACAGTAAGAAAAAATGCTGTTTCAGCCTCTCTACGATATTTTGACCCAAATCAAGTAATCTATCAGCACTCTGCCCACATGCATGTGGACTATGCCTTGAAACATACCTATGTTTCTGACCATGATGCCCTTCAGTTCATCCACTTGGGCTTGAGTCTCCACCACTTTATCTAGGCCCTTATTCTCAGAGTGATGCTTCTATAAGAAAATAAGATTTGACTTATGGTACACACATTATTTACAATAGGAAAACAAAAGGAAAAGTAATGGCACCAAAGAGCACTACAAAGTTCTATTTCTATTTATACAAAAGGCTATGTTACTTCATTCAAAAACTATTATCAGACCTAGGGAAAAAAAAGGCAGTATAAAAATGCTACCATGTAAAACATGTTATAATAGTTTACTTTAAATGAAGGTGAGTGTATTATAACATACCAAATATACATGAGACTCGAGGGGGAGTAGTAGTGGTTCTATTGGGTTGTTGGAAAAGTCATGATGCATTTTTGCTTGAAAAACATAGAAAAAATATGCCATGACCTTTCCGACAACCCAATATAATCTCAGATAAAGAAGAAAGGAAACAGGAAGACTGTTTTGGGGGCAGGGAAACCAAACTGGAAGAGAGCACCCAAATTGTCCCTCACTTCTTGGAGATGATGATGTAGGTGCTTGCCCAGCTTCTGAGGATCTGTTCTTATCTGCCGGGATCAGAATATATACCCTGTCTTAATTGGCTGCTTACAGATTCTAGAAATCCACGACACTGGTGACAATATATATCTTGAAGTTATTATCTGCAGCTAACAAATGTCGACTAACACCTAATATTCCAGTCACATCACTCTGCTAAATGCATCAAACAAAGGATATTATTTAATCCATCCAAAACCTCTACAATGAAGATGTTATTCTTATCTTCATTTATACACAAAGATACTGGTACAGATTTGCTCAGAGGATCACACACAGATCTAGAAATAATAACAAACTGGCTAAGCTGAAAGTTTTGCTGCCAGCTAATCCTGTTTATTTTTGACTGTGCATTGATAAACTTTTTTGTCTTACACAGTTTCATATACATGAATGTTTACTAGTGAGAAGTATGAAACAATCAACTGACTGAACAGTAAGGACTTATAACTATTTAAAGGAACTCCATTCCCAGAAGACTGTATGGTTAGAATGCAATACCAAAAAAAAGAATATTAAAAAGAACATTTATAGCCGTGGAAAGATATGTATTCAATTACAGTAAGTTGTTTTTTCTCATTTGGGAAAAAGTTTGATGACTTATTATAAAATTAAGTATCACTCACCATATGACCCGGCAATTCTGTTACAGGTATTTACCAAAGAGAAATAAAAACTTATGTGCACACATAGGCTTGTCCATGAATGTTTATATCTTTATTCATTACAGGTGAAAACTGGAAGAAACTCAAATATTTAGCCACAGGAGAATGGATAAACATATGTAGTATATGCCTACACTACTATTCAGCAAAAAAGGGAACTAATGATTGATAAAACATGGATAAATATCAAAAGCATTACACTGAGCAAAATAGGCAAGATACCAAAGAGTATATAGTGTATGATTCCATTTATAGGAAATTCTAGAGACAAAATTACTTTCTAGTGCTGGGGTGTTAGCTGGCAGGGGTAGGGGATCAGGGAGGAGTCTGACTACGAAGGGACATGATGGAACTTACTGAGTCATGGAAATGTTTCCTAGCTTGAAAACGGCAGTATTTCACAGGTGTATACACATGGAAACCTTCACTGAGGTGATAATCAGGTATTCATACAAATGAACAGACTTTCAAATGATTAATCTGAGTTGTTCAAACATTAAATCTGTTTCATGGGAAGGTAGAAAGTTAACGCAGAGATTAAGAGGCTATTTGCCATGTTGAGTGGATTTATGCATTACATGGGTAACTGAAGTAGATGACTTTCAATGTCCATCCAATCCTGAGATACTCTGACCATTTAAACAGAGAATATCACTGATTATTATTTTTCTATACTAAAATGTCCCCATAAATTTTCTTTAGCGGGGAAGTTTTATTACGTTGGTGTGTGCTAACACAATCATAAAAATATATTACAGGTTAAGGTCCCCTATGTTTGTTGTGCTGTAAGGTAATAAGGAAGAGATGAATCAAAGCATTACATCCTGAGAAACATCTTACCAGCTGTGCAGCCAAGACACTTGAGAACTCGCTGTTCATGGCATATGGAAGTGCGGTCTGTGCTCTTGAACCATAAGTAGTCTGGAACCTCTTCTTTATCTCATTTAAAAAATTAAATGCCCGGGAGCGTTCAAAATCCTGGAAAGAGACCAACACAGAGTTCACATTAGAAAGTAAACAAAGATAAGCATGATGAGTAACACCATAAGGACAGCTAATATTTACTGAACTTTCCACAAGGGGGCACTAGCGCTGACCTTTTACAGATCAGGAAACAAAGATGGAAAAGGTGACTAACTTGCCAAAAGTCAAACAACTAGTAAATGAAAGAAATGAGAGTCCAATTGAAATAGGGTTACTGCCAGCAGAAGATAATGGTGTCTAGGTTAGCTTCTTAACGGAAACTGAATTTTATCCCCTCCATATCTTTCACAGGATCTAGCAGAAGGTCCAGCGTAAGAAGGTGCTGAATAATCCGTAACAGCCGTCTTTCACCAACAAAGATAACATTACTGACATGAACTGTGACTTTTTTCACCGCGGTAGTACACTTGAAAAGATCAAGTGATATACTTGTCTAGTCCCACACAGAGAAAAAACCATGTGTATGTTTGTATATACTAGATACACATACACATACAACTCACATACACACATAAGTAAAGCTCAAGTAATATAAGACTCAATTCTGAGCACTCAAAATGTAGAGATATTTCTTACCTACTCCAAAGCCCTTTCACATCAGTCATTTCAGGTGTAGCTGGATTTTTTTGGTGCTAATTTTAAAAAGTACTATGAACCCTAGGATGAAAATCCTTGTGATGATCACTGTCCTTGGCCCTCATCTCCATTTCCCTTGTGACTAATCTAAGCCAAGGGTTCTTACACTGGAGTCAAGGGGCAATGTAATTGGATAGAAAAAAAAGTGTCCTTTTCACCAATCTTGAATTTCAATTGTGAATTTAGGTAACAAAGCAGGATAGTAGTAAATAGTACCTATGACTTTGTCAGCCATAGAAATCATTTTTTTAATATACCATCAGTAATTGACATCTCAAAACATCATTTACACGCATCATTATTTTGAAAATCATTTATACTCAACATTCATCACCACATGACTAGATAAAATAACATACATTACTATGTCAACTTTAAAATATTTTGAATACTGTATTTCAATATAATTGATTCATTTAAAATCTTGTACTTTATTTCATACATGTAAAAACATTCTGGGAGGGGCCCATGAGTATCAAAGGTAGAGAACTCTACTTATGGCAATCATGCCAATTCCATGCCTCTTGTCAGTGATCAATCGAGAAATAAGCAACCTACTCCTAGTCAACAGGACATGAAAGCAGAGTGAAGGACGTATTTCCAGGAATCATTTCCTCAATCCCACAACAGGAGATGAACATGGCACAGTCCCTCTTCTTGGACATGAGTAAACAAGCACTAGCTCCATGTAGCCATGAGGTGGATGCTTCCAGAAGAAGCCAACACTAAGGATAGCAGGAGGGAAAGGAACTCGATGCATGAGCACTTTAGGTATGGAGTCTATAAATACTCAAAAAAAACCTAGAAATGTGAACTATAGATTTACAAAGTGGATCATAATGTATTGTGATTTTGTTTTCCTGAATTCCAGTGATTAAAAAATCCACTAATTATTAACTAGAGGAATATAAGAATCTATCTAATTTGCTATTTCAGATAAATAACTTTTGAGGGGATCTGATACCAAAGGGTCGTAATTACGAATATCAATTCTCACTACATTACAGGATAAATGTAGAAGTTGCAAGAGGCTGTTAAAACCATACCAAAACTGAGATGGTTTACATATACCCAGGGATTGACTTTTCTTTTGTCATTTGCTGTTCAATATGATAAATACAAAGCAGAGAAAAAAACTTTCCAGCATGGACAGTTACAGTCACATCACCTACCATAGAGACAGATGTTAAGAACTGACTCTATTAACAGCACAGAGTTAAATAACAATACGTCTGCAATTACTTACATCATCAGTGATACAAAGATAAACAATCCTGTCTTGGCAGATGTAATGAAACAAATAGCTGTAGAACAGAAGATATAAAACTTATTGTGGTTATGAGCAATATTTCTTTCACTTGTATATATAAGCAAATTCAGTACTGACATTGTCACCATATTGTTTACCGATACCTATTTCCCCTATACCTTTTCTCTCAAGTCAAAATGATAGGAATATACACGAAATGAAAATATCTTTATTCTAAGTACATAGTGCAATGAAATGCATATAACCCATTAAAATGATAGCTACAAACTCATAATTATACTCTTAAGGAATGAACAAAAGATGGCATCTCAGAAGGGACAAATAATTAAGACTAACCCTCCATGGGCCATACAATCTTCTTTCCCTTGAGATTTCAAAGTGAGCACTTTTTCTTTTTTCTTTTTTTTTAAAGATTTATTTATTTATACATACAGCTGGGGTACAGGCTAGAGGTGTGGAGTGGTGAGAGGCTTCACCAGAGACAGAGTGGGGAGCAGAACAGGCAGATCAGAAATACACTGCTGAGGGGAGCAGCGGGCAAGACAGGAGAGGTCTGCCACACCATGTGGGATTCTCCCCGGCCGGGCATCGAACTCGCATCGCTGCTGCCGACAGCTCCACAGCGCAGTGCTTAACCACTGCGCCACCAGGGAGGCCCAGTAAGCACTTTTTCTACCAAACATTCCACAATAACATTTGTTTGGTATCTACTCTCAGCCAGTTACTTGGCTGGGTGCCGAGACACAAATAAGCAAAACCATCAGTCTCTGCCTTCACAGAGACCATGGCACAAAGAGGAGTGGAAGGCGGCATCTGGTGGTCTAGAGACAGAGGCGGCACCTCACAGAGTTGGGCAAAGGGTAACTGGAAAGACTTTCTAGAGCAAGTGATGTGTGCACTGAGATCTAATGGATATGTGCGAGACACCAAAGTGAAGAACGAGCAAAGAGAGAACAACAAGCACAGGATGGGTGTAGAAAAGTGAATTCAGTTCACACAACTAGAGTGTAGAATGTAAGGAAAAAATAAACTGCCTGTATAGATGAAGCTGGAGAAGCCAAGTGGGCATTATCCTAGGAACAATGAACAAGCATTTAAAGGGTTCAAGCATGGAGAGACTGATCTGATTTGCATTTTTAAAAAGATGGTTTGGCTAGAGTATGGAGAACTGACTGAAAGGAGAACCAGATGAGCAGGTAGTATGACACGGCAAGGCAAAAATGCTAAGTATGTCAAAGGAGGAGGGATAGAGATGATCAGGCAAACAGATCTTGATGACTGGCTACTAGGGATGAGGCAGAGGGATGACTCCATTTTGCATCCCACATCCCTACCCTGGGTAAGTGGACAGACTGGAGTACCTGTGGGATGATTACTGTTCACATAGAGGCCTGATATGAATCACAAAGAACAGGAACTCGGGCAAAATGTCTTCCTCCATTATTACAAAACTGTTCCTAATTCCACTGTAACGTCTACATTGCCATATCCAGCAGCTCTCCCTCTGAAACATTTGATAGTGTTGAACAAACACTTTCTGCTTCCGGAAAGTGTTTTCTAGTAGATTTTTTGGACATTATACTTGCCTGGGTTTATGTGGTAGTCTCTCCAAACTCGGTCCCCTGCTTCTTGCACACACTCCCTGGAGGGTGGCATCTACTCTCATGTTTTGTTGACAATTCTTTACAGCTATCACAGTGACACTAGTAATTCCTAAATCTAGGTCTGACCTATCTCCTGAGCTCCAGGCCGGCATATGCTACTGTCTAATTAGTCATTTCCAACGGGACATACAGCAGACAACTTAAAATATGTCCAAAATGGTAATCATCATTTTTCCCACAAATTTTTTTTCCTAAATCACACCTGGGCATAACTTAGCGCAAACACTACAAAGAGTAACATAGCAAGATGTGGTGCTATCAAGGAGCCATCCCTGGGTACGATGGAGAGGACTGTGTATCCCCCAGACTCTCTGGAGTCAGAGCTGGACACAGTGACCAGATGAGTCCTTGGGGCCATCCAATGCAGAGAGGAGGTGTGTTCTATGTTTGGGAAGAAAAGTACACCCAGATATTCAGGTAACCCAGAAGGACAGACTGCAAGATGACAAGCTGTCTCCTTACAGCCTATCACTTCTTCCAGAGTAACAGTTTTAGCTGAGTACATGACTGTATAGCCAGAAATCGCCTGTTCTAGCTTCCTTTCCAGCTAGGTTGGCAGTGAAGAATAAAATGTAGGCAGAAGCTTATGAACAATAAAATGTCAGGCCACCTCTGAGCTTTGCCTTTAAGAATATCAGGAAGCACAGGGAGGTGACACAAATCAGAAGAGCTTGCCGTGGCCAGAGTTGGGAGGTATCAATTGAAAATGGCAGAGCCACCCCAACAGCCTTGAATCACTCATCTAGGGCTATCTCATTTACGTCAGCACTATATTTAGGGGTCTCTCTTATGGTAGCTTAGACTAGATCCTAAATTATATAAGGAGTTATCTCTGGAAAGCAATAAGGACCTTTTTTTGGAAATAATAATTCAGGAAATAATGATGGGCTAAGCAGTAACAAAAGTATTTTAGGTGTTGATGAAGATGGCTGAAGCACTTTTTATGTGATTCCTAAGACTTCCCATCTATGTTCTCTTCAATCCATTCCCAACTAGCCACCAGAGTGATCTTTCTAAAGCAAAACCTGACTATGTCACACCGCCACTGAAAACCTTCAATGCCTTCCCACTGTCCACAGGGCAAAGGCCAACCCCTTGACAGGGCCTGAGACCCTACATGACTTCTCTTCTGCCTATGTCTCTAGCTTTATTTTTACCATTGGCGGCACCAGTCACAGAGGAACCTCCTTACTTCTCTACCAGCTGTGCCACCTAGCCAGAATGCCATCCTCCTACCTTCAACCTTCTAGTATGATTATCTACAGATCTGACTATCTCCTTCATTAAACGCTAACTTCTGTGATGACCAAGACTGCATTTCTTGTATCCCAGCACCAAGCAAAGTTCCTGGCAACAGTCAAGTGTTCAGTAAATATTTACTAAAAGAATATTATTTAATTTATCTGTATCATTTCACATATCCTAAAGCTCTACAGAAAAATGGTTTTTATACCTGTCATTTCCATGTCTTTAAAATATTAGTATCACTTTGATGGTAGAATGAAATCATTACAAGTTAAATTTACAACCAACAGAACTGGACCTTCTCTAAGATGGAAAAGGTGCTGTTCTCCTTTTCTATTGTTCCTATTAAAATAACAGAATTCACTTCTTTCATCCTACCACATGCAGAGAACTCACTTGCCATGTGAGTAAGTTAGTTTGTTATTTTCAGATGGTATTTTAGCCAGAATCTGCTCTGTCACTTCCAGGAAATTTCCTCCACACCAAGCATGTTTGGCAAGGATAGTGGTTCCCCTGGCAACAACAGCAAAAAGAATGGCCATGGCTTCAATCTATCAAAAGGAAAAAAGGCACACAAGAGTTAGAATATTTCTCTGACATGAGCTTTCAAAATTAACTTACTCTTATTTACCGACCCTTACCTGGAAACATTTTTTTTTTAAGATTCATTTTTATTTACTTATGTATACAGGAACTGGGGTGTAGGCCAGAGGTGCAGGGGAGGGAGAAGATTCACCAGAGACAGAGTGGGGAGCAGAACAGGCAGATCCACTGAGATACACGGCTGAGGGGAGCAGCGGGGAAACAGGAGAGGTCTGTTGCACCCTGTAGGCCAGCTCCCTGGCCGGGGATTGAACTCAAGCACACTGGCTGGCAACAGCTTAATAGCGCTGAGACTTTAACCCCTGCGCCACCAGGGAGGCCCGACCTGAAAACATTATTGACCAAGGTGCTGTAACATTGAAAGTGATAGACTTACTAGGTCAGTCGTGTACACACTTACAACCTAAATCATGCTGATATGCATATATGTAGAGACATACCAAATAAGCACAGGTGTATGTGTGCATATACAATGTAATGAGCACGTGATACACATGGTTAGGTTGCATTACATCGATAGGTTGCATTTAAAAATAATACAGCATACATTGCTATTATCCTTTGAAGAGCAATGAGGATAAGATAGCTAAGACACAAAGATATTGTTATACTTGAGTGTAATAATCCCTTCCTGAAAATTTATCCTAGGGAAATAGTTCGGCTGAAGTTAGACTCTAGATTCACAAAGATCCCTATTAACAACAGTAATTTACAATGATTAACTCATTTAATACTCACACTGATGAAATTATACTCTATTATTATGCTTACAATACAGATGAGGAAACTGAAGTACATATGACTTAAGCAGTAAGAGATTAAAACCCAGGTATGAGCCTAAAACCCAAAATTTTACCCTTATACTGTCTCTAATATAAATGCATTATCTATAATAGAAACACACGAAAATAATCCAAATCTTCTATAGGAGAGGAGTGGTTTTATAAATTATGGTAAAATCCTTCATAAACAAAACATTCCTAAAACAATATAGCATGAGTTTAAGATTATTTTTCTCATGTTTACGAACATATACTATTTTTTCTCACTGAACAGCCCAGTCTTCTTATCTAATGGCATGAACTTATAAAAAGAGATGAATAAATGTCTTCCTTTTTTTTTAAATGAGCATGTGCCAAAGATTTTATCTGACTCATTATTAACAAGGGAAGCCTTAAGAGGTTACAATCAGTCCAAAGAACAAACACAGACCTGGGATACTGGCACAAATATAATTGGAAGTAAAACTGGCTTCTTTCACATTGGGAAGGAGGAGAGGTAATTAAACCTATACAAGGCAGCATTTGCATATCTAGAGACAAGAATTATTTTGCATTGCTATCTATAATTTACAGGCAAAGAAAGGCAGAATCCTAATAGAATTGGAATTAGTGTTCAGCATATACTTAACCTGAATACTAGTATACTAGATAATACTATTATTATCTAGTCTCTTCTTATTCTTAAGCTAAATCTTCAATCGAATGTTATTTGTTAACATACTCAGTTTCACCCAATGTGCCAGCTGTTATCCAACAGTACTACACCAATGAGTTTTTTTGGGTGGCACAGTGAGAGTCACCGTTAAAAATTCAAATTCTTGACATCAACCCCTACAATTCTGATTCAAAAGGCCTGAGGTGAGACCCTGGAATCTGCATTTAGGACAAGCTTGTCTGAATGCAGATGATTCACACCACCGTTATTCTGTGAAACACAGCAACAGACTATAAACTTCAGTTCTTTCACTGAAGTACAGCAGAAGGCTCATCTGCCACTTGAGCTGAATTCCTCTCTGGGTTTCTTCTTCATTCTACTCCCTGGTTGACAATTTCCTCAGCCATCTCCTTTCTGGATTTCTCCTTACACATAAGTAGCAAGTTAAAGTTTCCAAGTCACTTTCTCATACGTTATATCCCTTGATCCTAAAAATTTCAACTGACCCTGTAACACACTCCAGGTATTACACCACTTCTTAATATGATCATTTACACACTATCTCTATTTTGAACCTCCTTTTAACTCTTTGCCTCACTATTTTAGCTTTCGTCCTCAACACTCCACAAAACAGTTTGCTAAGACAATCCATGTTGCAAAATTCTTTATTAGTCACTTCTCTATTCTCACCTCGTTTAACCTCTCAGGAACAGTCAACGCCACCGACGAACCCTCCTTGAAATATCCTACATGTCTGTCTGCTCCTTCTGTCTTCTAACTGAGTTATTCTCCTCAAGCTGACCTCTAAGTGTTAAATGTCCACAGGGACTTTGCTCCCTTATGCCTAGATGAACTCCCCTAGACCTGCTATGTTTTTCCTCCAAGAACAGTGCTTCCTTTTTTTCCCCACATTTTATTTATTTTCTCAAATTTTACTGTCAGTCATTTACATAACTATATAATTTGGGGGTTACAACTTCACACCTGGTGCACATGCGTCCCTCACTCTGTACCAAAACACCCAAGCCGATGTCCTATCTCCTTTCTTCCCCTATCCCTTCCTCCACAGACCCGACATTTTAAACATGGTTTATTTGCTAAGGACACACTGCCTACAGAATAAAAACTCTAAGACACAACCTATGTTGAGGAAAAACCTTCGGTAAAACCCAAGGCACAAGCACTAGTGAAAGGTAGATGAACAGGGACTCACAAAAAAAGACTGCGGAGAACCAACTGGATAAGTGAGAGGAAAGCCTGAAGAGAATGGTGGCCTAGAGGCCAAAGGGAAAGAAAACCTCCCGAAGAAACAAGTGTCAGCTCCAAGTTGTGTTCTCTGATGCAGACTATGAAGACTGCAAAACAATCACTGAAATTTTATAAGGACGGAGGTCACTGGTTTGGGTCAGAAAGACATGCAGTGGAGTGAAACAAAAACCTAAAGAGATATAGAAACAAGAAACCATATGGCCCCTGAGAAAAAGAGATGAAAAAAGAGTAGGCTCAGTGCCTTAGCAGCTTCAAAAAAAAAAAAAAACTGAGTGAGTTTGGCATCAATACAAAGATATCTACTTAGTGTCCTAGTGAACTATAAGTTCATCATGAACTGACCTGAGGTAAATGCTTAAAGTGCTTACATACTCTTAAATTACATTCACAAACTGGGTATCTTTTAAGTACTGTTGCTGTTACATGCTGTGATGGTTATAACATGTACAATACTGAGTTGGACTTTGGGTACAGGTTTTAAGATTGGACAACAGGGCAACAGTTTAGGTGAGAGAACTGGAGACTGTGTCATGTGAAGAAGGACTGGAGGAGCCAAAAGTACTTAACATGAAAAGGAGAAGACTTAGCGGGAGCATGACAGCAGTTTAAATTCATATGAAGTACAGTCACCTGGAACATTATTCAGAGAGCATTATTCAGAGAGCATTATTCAGACGATAAGTTGGAACAATGGGTCTAAGTTACAGGGAAGTGCTCCGTTTAATGAACGCAGTGCCCAATTTAAAAATGCCTGACTGTCAAGCATCAGGTACACAGCAACATAAACCTTATTTTACACACGGATGTCACTACTTGGAATTTCTTATTCCGTCCTGTGCTGCTAAAGGGACCACCTATAATCAAGGCTCACCTGCCCCAACTATAACTCTCTGGCAATAGAATCTGTAACATCTTAGTGAGTACAGGGGTAACAGAAACAACTGCGGCAAAAAGAAACTGGCTCTGCTAATTATAAGCAGTATGTGAATGCCTATAGACCACAAAGTGCCACACAGTATATAATATTCCAGAAGTAAAAGAATGAAAAAGAGAGGACCAGAGAAGGGAAAGAAAGAGAAATGGAATATAAGGAAACCCCTGTCTCAACACTGTTCCTCACGGTTCTCTGATTCCCACTTACTTGGCCTCAGAAGCATCATCCCAATACTGCTTCACTTCTGTTCAGATACCATTCCTGCGGCTGCTGTGACAAAGTCTCAAATGCTGCTTCAAAGCAGACCTTTATTGTGTCATGATTCTAGCGGCCAGACCCCGAAATCAAGATGCTGGCAGGGCCACGCTCCCTCTAAAGCCTGCAGGGAGACGGCTTCCTTGCACGTTCCTTGCTCCCAACGGTGTACGCGCCAGCCGTGGCACTCCTTGGCTTGCAGTGCTTCAAGTGCTGCTTCCATAGTCACATGAGGTGCTCCTTGCACGCCCCAGTCTTCACAAGACATTCTGTGTCTCTTTTTCTTATAATGTGGACTATGACTCCAGAATGACGCCATTTTTAACTTACATCTTAACTGCCTCTGCAAAGACCCTTTTCCAAAAAAGGTCACATTCAGAGGTCCCAGAGGTCAGGATTTTTAACCTATCTTTCCTCAGGACACATTCTCTCCCCTCAGAAACTCACCATTCCTCCCAAATCACTCCTACTCTCCCCTCTATACATCTTCACATCACCCCAATTTCTCTCCCTCTCCTCTCCAAAAGCTCTATCCCACCTCTTCCCTTACTCCGATTAGAGGACAGCCCTTAGAGCTACGGGCCAGAAAGGCGACCTCCCACAGCACAGCACTGGCAAGACCTGCTTCTACTGCCCAGAAGTTTCCAAGGAACAGATATTTTTGTTCCAGTTTCTGGGATTCCAAAGAAAAGTATGTTATGGGGAGATCCTGTGAGAATTCTGGATATAGTTTTCTATAGAGGAATTATCATAAGTTGAGTTGAAGGTCCATTAAATCAAAGGTGAAGTTACATGCTACTAACTGGCATAAATGAAATGTCATAAAGAGCCTTATTGTTAGAGGAAAATGCATCTATAGTTTCAAACAATAATCTTACAAAGGAACTTCTGGGATATATCAATTTGTAAGTAAGGGACTGACTGTATATATTAAAAACATTTATAAAATAGCAACAATGTGAACACCCCTCCTCAGGTGAGGCATCAAAGAGAGGCTGAATGTGTTCTGAGGAATTTTTTTAACTCTGTATTTTACTTTGATAACATTAAATACAAATACGCCTAGAAATAAGTGATGGCACACAGCTCACTGTCACATTAGCATTATGAGAGCACTTAATTTTTTTATGTCTTGGAAGCATGTCTGGCTGCTCTCAGGTCGGCACATCCTAAGACCATAATGACAATCATGACTCGAACATTTCTGCATTCCTTTTGTGTTTTTAACTAGTTATAAATTTATCTTTTGCAGTAAGACAATTGAAATATCTACATGGAAAATCTTTTCAGAATGGAGATTTTTATCTAACATTCGGAAAATGACAGTGTGGCAGAATAATATTAACACATAAATTATCTCTGGCTAGGGAGAAAATCATACTCAAAAATGTGCTAGTACCAAGTGGCAACCAAATGATACCATGATGTGCTGTGTGAATAAGGGTTGTGCAACTGTTCAAACAAAAACAAGTGTAAGAATTAGCCCATCACATAGCACATGGTCAATAGTCACTGCAAAAATGAAAGAAAGCATTTGGTATCACTGTTTATGTTATTATAAAAGGAGGTATTATGTCGATCCTTGCAAATAGTTCACTAGCAGAATGTTTCATAGGAAGTACACAATGGAAATTAAAATTTCCCACCCTCGAATCATGGGCCATACTATTAAACTGGCCCATTAAACAAAATGGGGTATGCAAGGTGCTCAGTTAAGTGATGTGAATACATTTTAGGAGAAAGCTGTGGAACAAGAAGCACAGAAGTGAGAACAAGCACAAAGGTAAATTAAGTCACCTGACAAGATGGAGTGTTCATATTTGGTGAATAAGAAGGTTTGGGATGAGTCCAATGACCTTATAGAGAGAAGGCCTTGTATACCCTAAGTCATTTGTATTGGATTTAATTATTGCTCCATTTCCAACACACTCTGAGGTTTCCTTTACAGTAGCCAATGCACTAGGCTCTGGAGGCACAGAGACCCATAAGGAAAGACCTCTACACTCTAGGAGCCACAGTGCATCGGGAAGACAGATGTCAAGAAACAAATGCATGAATGTATAACAAGTGAATAAGAATGCACACAAATATTTAGGCAATTTCTTGAAGTTCTGGGGATTAACTCATCTTGGAAGAAAAAAAATGCGAGTGTCAGCCTATGTATTAGGAATTTCCTCAGTATACAGTTAGGGTTATTACTTTTTGGAAGAGAGGCTCAAGTGTCGCCTTCGCCCTCACTAGGTTCCCAGTGTGGAGCACAGTGCCTGGCATATAATATTCACTCAAGTATTCATTGAATAAATGAACACTGAGTGTGTTTTAAATATACTATAAACAATAGTTTAAACTTTATATTCTGTAAGACCTGGCGAAAGAATATTTTGGTTACTGAACTATCTCCCTAAGTATGTTAAAGCAGTCGAGCTGAGAGTAATCCAATCCAGAACCCTTCTGTCTGGGTCTATGTATTAGGAAATAAGTCAACCACAGAAAAACTGCCAGTTCTGATGCAATAATCTTGGAGGAGACAGGAGAACGAAGAACACCGATATGGGAGAGAAAAAGAAGAGGCGTCAGGAAAAGCCTGGAGTCTGGTCATAGATCAAAACTGTTTTTGCTGAAATTACAGATCATGTTTTTGGGTGATGCGCTGAGACCCAACCACATCCCACTTTCCTAGGATTGAAGCCTGCTCCACCAAGTCCACCACCTGTTCTATTTTGCACTGACCACCACCACCACCACCACCACCACATACTAGTATCTTGCCCATTGCCACCTGCCCACATGCACGCGTGCAAACATGGGAGCACCGATCTCCTGTCATGTCTACAACTAGGTATCTTACCCTGAGGAGTATCTGGCACATATTAGTTGTTCAAGAAATATTCCTTGAACATACGGCTATTCAAAGGGAAAGAACCTCACAAACAGGACAGAATCCTGTGCGATGAGGGGTGGGACAAAGGAGGGACACGTACTTGAGAGCAATTAAGAGACAAAAGACCTTGAAAACGTACTGGTTGTGACGGTTATGGAGAGAGATGCAAAGGGTTTACCCATAGAGCCTCGACCACGGTCTAAGCCGTGGCCAGCGGGACAACAACGACGCACGGCCGCGGGGTGAGCGCGGGCGGCGACAGTCCCATCCCGGCTGGGGAAGTCGAGGGACGCACACACCGCGCGGGGGAGGAAGGGCGGCAGCAGCTCCACCCTGGGGGAGCTCGGGGCAGGGGGCGAGGCCGAGTGCGACGTCATCGGCGCTCGCACGGAGGCGTCCCGAGGAGACTCCGGGGGCGAAAATGCCCCGCAAAGGCCCGGCCGAGGGGGCGCGCAGCCCTGTCTCCCCGCCGCGCAGCAGGGGACGCGTCCTGACGCTGGAACCCAGGGCCCTCTCAACGGCTTCACTCGCGCGTCGTCGGAGCCGCCCGGCCCGACCAGGGGCATCTCTGGCACCGGCGAAGCCCGCTCCCCTCGGCCCGCCTCAGCGCTTCCCCAGCACCTCCCCTGCACGCCTCCGCCCTGCCTGCGCCGCGACGCCCCGCTCTCCGGCCGGCGCGCCCGGTCCGTTTACCTGTCCGGGCGCCCTCTGAGAGCGCGCGCGGGCTTGGGAGACAGGGGCGCTGGGAGGCCGGTCGCAGACAACCCGCTCCCAGGGGAGGCTGGGACCCGACGCCGCCGGCTTCCGCGTCAAGCGCCCCGGCCACGCGCGGCCTCCCGGGAATGTGAACGCCCAGCCAATGGCCGGCGGCGTTTCCAGCGCCCGCTCGGCCCAGTAGCCGCAATGCGCTCTGGGAGTGGTAGTTCGCTCCGGTCTACCGCCGAGCCGTCGGCCGCAGTGGCGGTCAGCGACGTCGGACAGGAAAGGAGGGTCGAGGAGAATGGGAGGCTGCGACGGAGGCCCCAGCGTTGAGGAGGCGGCATCAACGAAGAACCGAGCTTGCCGGCCATCTGCCCGCTCAGTCTCAGCACGTCACGTCGCCTGTTACTTCGCAGACAAAAAGAATTCGTCTTACAGGAATTCCGGGTTTCGCCACGAAATTTTCTAACCTCCTTGTACCCGCCAGCAACCCTTTCTCCCATTCCTTTGCAATAATAATAATACCGCAACAATAAACATAATAATAAAAATAAACAACTACTCTCCTTTGATCTGAGCTCCGTCATCCGCTCCATATCCCTGTTCCTCCTTGCCTACTCTAGCTGTGCTGCTAAAACCTGCCTCTGGACTCATCAGCTGCTCCTTGCTTATCTCTCCATTGTCGACATTTAAAGATTATCAAAATGCCTCTCATTTAAAGCATTCCAAAGTTGCCTTTCTCAAACCCACACCCACCTCCAACTCCCTCACCACATACATACTTGAACTGTGTTCTTTTTTTTTTTTTAAAGATTTATTTTTTATTTATACATACAAGCTGGGGTACAGGCCAGAGGTGTGGGGCGGCGAGAGGTTGAACTGTGTTCTTTGTCCCATCTCTCCTTTCCAGTTGAAATTCTCAACAGTGTTGCGAAAACAAATAGATCCTTTTCAGACTGTCCCATTCTTCAACTATGCGATTTTATATTTATTCTCCCTCTTTGAAATCCCCTGTCTTAGTCACTTTGGGCTGCTTTAACAAAAAAAAAAAAACATAAACTGGATGTCTTAAACAATGGAAATTTATGTCTCACAGTTCTGGAACTTTCGTAGCGGGATTCGCTAAGGAGCTTACAGATCACTACCTTCTGTACCCTCATATACTGGAGAGACATTCTCTCACATCTATAAGACACTAATATCATTCTAGAGGGCTCCATCCTCATGACCTAATCAATTCCCAAAGGCCCCACATCCAAAAACCATCAAGTTGGAAATCAGGGTTCCAAGATATAATTTTGGGGGTGGACAAAAACACTTATGTCATGGCACCCTCTGTTCTCTTAGCTCTTTCTAATATGCTACACTCTCCTGATTCCTCTCCTAAGTCTGTGATAGCTCCTTATTTTCCTTTAAAATGCTCTCTAAAAGTCGACCCTACATTCTCTTCTCACCCTTCAAGTCACATTTTTCTTGGATGATCTTAACCATTTCCATTGCTTTGGTTGTCATCTGTACACTGAAAATTACCATATCTAGGAAGCCTAGACAAGACTCTTGTAACCAGACTGAAATATCTAATGACAGCTGGCATCTATTTCAGGCACCTAAAACTTAACTTAGTTTTCACTTGACTTAATACAGTTCTACTCTGCCCTCTCCCATAACCTGGTCCTCCTCCTCTAAACCCGTAACAGAGAATGGCACAATCATGCAATTAGTAGCCCATGCCAGAAAGCTGGGACCATTTTGAATGCTTTCACTCCCTCGAAAGCTCACAGTCAAACAATCAGTAAAGTCACATTAATTCTATCTCCTATATATATCCTATATATAGCCTATATATATCCTATAAATATATATATATATACATATCTCCTATATGTATCTCAATTGTCAAGCTTCAGTTATCTCAGATTTAAAGTGAAAATAATAATATACCCGTAGTCAAGGATTGTTGTGATAATTAATGAGCAATAGTACCAGGCAGAGTCAACACTCAAGTATTTATTGAACAAGCATTGTGTTTGTCATTAGTTCTTCTTCATTAAGTCTTACATAATAGCTTGCATTTATTTTTATTTAGTTTATATTTATAGAGAAAGAGAAAATGAGAAATCGTGAGATAGTTTGTCAAGTTACCGCTACTTCATTCCTCAATATTTTTCCAAACATGACAAAAATATAGCATTCACTGGTCATGACACATGGTACATGTGGTTCCTCTCTAACCTTAGCTATTGTGCTATTGACAAAGTGAGGTACATTCAGAGAACTGTGACTAAAGTGATCCAGGCATTAGAAATCAGATGTAATGTCTCTGTGCCTACAGTATCTCCTTCACCATCTCCCCAACACACACACACACACACACACACACACACACACACACACACACACACATACACACACACACATTCCTCATCACCTGAGATGGCTCTATCTAAAATATAAGTTGATTACTTCAAGATCCTACTTAAAATCTTCATTGGTTCCCCATTATATAGAGGAGAAAATCTAAGATTCTCATCAAAGAATTCAAGGCCCTCCCTGAACGGAACTCTTTCTGCCTCTCCTGCTTTATATTCTGCTTCCCCTACCAACACACCCCATGTTCAAGCCTTCTTCTGTATGGTGGCATTTGTTGGTCTGTCCATCCATCCATCCATTTCTTCAACAAATATGTAGCAAGTGCCGCTGTGAACCAGGCCTGTTCTGGATGCAAGAGACGTAGCAGTGAACAAGACAGTGATCGTGCCTGCGTGGAGTTAGCACTTTGATAACCATGCTCTTGATGCCTCAGTACTTTCACACATGCTGCCTCCCTTCTCTAATTCATATTTATTCTTCAAGACCTATCTCAAATATTACCTCTTCACTTTGCAGTGAACTATATGCTGCATTTTGTTCAGCTTTATCCATCTTCTGCTAAGGTTCACTTTTCATGCTAATATTAATTTAGCTCTATGCACTACCTATTTTTTTGTGAGACAGCACTGTATCTTAGAGAAAGAGAATGATTTTGAGAGCCAGACAGTTCTGAGTTAATAGCTATATGAGCCCTAAATTTTGCCTCAATTTACAGATTTTAGGGCTCTATCAAAACACCTCTTCTCACTCAATATATTCTCCTAAAGTAATCTCATCTGTGCTCCAAAATTTTTATCTCTAGTACAAGCCCTTATATTGGGAAATCAAAGAAGGTCTCTCAGAGGAGGTAATATTTAAGTTGAAACCTGAATGTCAGAAAGGAATCATCCTGAAGAAAATAAGAGAGAACAAAAAATAAAGACAGAGTGACTGGATGATAGTAGAAGCGAGAGGAAAGTGGTAGAAGAGGAGATTACACCAGCCTCTTTCTACTCTTCAAAATATGCTATGCTCCTTCCCACTTTATGATCTTAGCACCAACTCTTTCTTCTTGAAATTTTGTTCCCTCTTATCACTTGAGCTTTTGGAGTAAAGGTTTCTATCACCATTTCAGTTCTTGCAGTTACCAAGCCTGGAATTAGAGAATTGATGGTTTAGACAACCTATCCCAGTACCCTCATTGTGCACATCTGGTCTTTAACAAAAATCACATAGCTGAGAAGAAATGGAGTCTGGATTACAGGTATTAGATGTTCTCATGTACTCGATGCTCTAGAAATGTCAACTGGGGTAACATATATATATTATGTAGAGCTCTAGTCATATCCAGAAGACCCTTCCTGCTTAAAAGAATTGGATCCTAATGCAT
This sequence comes from Scalopus aquaticus, assembly GCA_004024925.1. Lineage (NCBI taxonomy): Eukaryota > Metazoa > Chordata > Mammalia > Eulipotyphla > Talpidae > Scalopus > Scalopus aquaticus. The sequence continues at coordinate 57,251 of PVIJ01004329.1, forward strand.
TACTTTGTGTTTCACAAATAAATTCAATGACAGTTGCTTTGACATCAAAATCATTTGCATTATTGCAATTAATCATTGACCAGTGATGCTGTTTATGCCTCTTTCCTCCTGGATATTTGGAATTGGACAACTCTCCTACCTTTCTGCTTTGCTTAAACAGACCTACCTCAAGAATGTCTGCTCTTTGAAATTCACAGTCAGCAGAGGGAGCTAACACATTATCAATATCTTAAAAATCATTGATATTCACACATGGGACAGTTTGTTTCTCTTTGCAGCTCACTGCAGTCATCTTGCATCCTGCTGTGTTCATTGAGAATATGTGGTCCCAACACCAGCTTTTGCAAAGCAGTTGTGGATTACTTCCGAGGAATGCATCCCACAAAGCAATGACATTTCTCATCACATCAAGAACTCACCATTTTTTGCTGCCTGCAGTAGAACAATGGCTCTCGTAATGCACCATAATGTTCCAGTGCCCAGTTGGGTGATTTATTATTTTGGTGCTTTATTATTTCTCAGTGTAATGGCCACACATAGCCATGGTACTGGCAGGCAAAAAAAAAAAAAAGGACCACAGATTTGTTTTAATTTAAACCACCAGTGTCTGTGCACAGCTATCAGAAATAGAATGATCACATTCTGGTAATTGCATGAGCCTTTCCCAAGCAACCTGCCAGACACCACGGCATTTTTGTTGACTTTATATACACAGGAAAGCTCTAAGGGAGTTTTCACATTTCCATTTAAGTGGTTCTAATTTCTTGCTCTTCCCAGCACTGGAACAAAAGATAGCTGATAACCCCTGTTTCTACATATATTTACTTTTCTCTAAGACAGTGTTCTGTCAAAATGTGCTTCTGCTGTGGCTGCAAAGGGGTGCACTAAATGTAACTCATGCGTGCATCCATTCGTATCTGGACTCTCATTCTCAAAGTTATTGTCAGTGCTTTACTTTTTAGATGAAGTGACATGATATTGTGATAATGCTGGAAGCGTCATTGCCAGCCCTAGAGACTTTACATCCACCCCCATCTGGTGAGCAATTTCATTAGTCTGTTTTTAAAACCAGTAAGTATCCACATGTGGAAATATCTGCCCTAGTATGGCAAAGTTTTTAAGTGTTTTATTTATGAAGCTGGCATATTTTGTTCCTCTCATTCTGCTATCATTTTCACCTCCCTGGACTTTTGGCTTTTTGTCATTTTCAGGAACAGTACAGACTATTCATGAGGAAATTCCAAGTTGTGTTGATTTCACTTTTGACTTTTCTCTCTTATCCACAATGTAGGTCCAGTTCTGGAAAAACAGGAAGTTCTTTATATTTTCTCTTTAATGTACAACTAACACTGCATGGGATGTCAGCTCAAAGTTATAAGCTTAAAATCCAGGTGTGTCCCACGTGTTGGCCCAATTCTAATTTGATATAAAGAACCCACACTCTTAGTGGGACAATATCAAATATGGTGTAGATTTTGCCTAGATGCTCTTCACCAAATGAGGACATTCCCTTCCATTCCTAGTTTACTGAAGTTTTATGAGGAATTGAATTTAGATTCCGATGAATGTTTTTTCTGCATGTATTGAGATGATCATATATTTTTCTTTTTTAGTTTGTTAAGATGAAAAATTCCATTGATTAATTTTTGACAACTTCATCAAGATACAACTTAAATATACCATTCATCCCATTTTAAATGTATACTTTAATCATTTTTAATACATTCACAAAGTAGTACAACTATCAATTTCAGATAAATACCACTTAGGACATATCATTTTAATATATTGTTAAATTCAATTTGCTAAAATTTGTTTAAATCTTTTCCATCTGTGTCATGAAGGATATTGGTCTGTAGTTTTCCTTTCTTATAATGTTTTATCTTTTTTCCAATTATGTTTCTAGAGGTAAATTTGGTTTGCATCATAGTGTCTGCTTTGAGGGTTGTAGGTTCAAACCTCTAAAAATGTTTTCACAGCCTGCCCAGCTCAGTGCCACAATAACCCTGTACCACATTCCACGGGCCCTCTCCCGTCCCCGACTCCCACCCCGCCACCCTCCCCCTCTGGTACCTCAGTTTTGCAGTCAGATGTCAAGGGTTTGTTATTGGTTTGCTTTTGTCTGAGCCTTTGTTTAGTTTCTCTATTTTCCACAGATAAGTGAAACCATCCGGGGTCTTTTCCCTTCTGACTTTTTCCGCTTAGCATCTTCCCTTCTGGTTCCATCCATGTTGTTGCAAATGGCAGAATTTCACCTTTTTTATAGCTTAGTATTCCATTGAGTGTGTGTGTGTGTACCACATTTTTCTGATCCGCTCCTGTATCCTTGGGCACTTAGGTTGTTTCCACAGCTTGACTGTTGTAAATAGTGCTGCAGTGAACAGGGGAGTGCTCACAACCCTTCAAACGAGTGTTTTGCATTCTTTGGGTAGATACCTAGGAGTGGGGTTATTGGGTCATATGGAAGATCCATTTTTAATATTTCGTGCAAACACCATGCTGTTTCCATAGAGACTAGAACATCTACATTCCTACCAAGACTGTAGGAGGTTTCCCTTTTCTCCATACCCTCACAAACACTTGTTTTTGGTCTTTTTGATCTGGTGCATTTTCACAAGTGTGAGGTGGTCTCTCACTGTGGTTTTGATTTGCATTGCTCTGATGATGTGAAGATGAGCATTTTTTCATGTGCCTGTTGGCATCTGCATATCTTCTTTGGAGAAGTGTGTATTTAGTTCTCCTGCCCACTTTTTTTTCTTTTTAAAGATTTATTTATTTATGCATACAAGCTGGGGTACAGGCCAGAGGCGTGGGGCAGTGAGAGGGTTCACCAGAGACAGAGTGGGAAGCAGAACAGCAGATCAACGGACATAGACTCCTGAGGGGAGCAGTGGGCGAGGCAGGAGAGGTCTGCCGCACTGTGTGGGAATCTCCCCGGCCGGGTGTCAAACTCGCGTCGCCGCTGCCGACAGCTCCACAGCACAGCGCTTAACCGCTGCGCCACCAGGGAGGCCCTCTTCTGCCCATTTTTTGATTGGTACTTTCTGTTTCATTTTCTTTACAAAATTTATGACAAAATAATTTTTCATTGTTTCCTTCCTTATCGTCTGTTTGCCCCATTAAATTTTATTCAAAAGTACATAGCATAAACTCCATATGGACAGGAACCCTTTTAATCTCTTCACCATTGTACCTCTGCAAGATGGCACAGAGTGGGTGTTCAATCAGTTTGCTGAAACATCTCAATGAGAAGGGCTATCACTATCCCTGTTCCAAACAGCAGTCTAAGATAAATGTATATTACTGCACCCAATCAGCATAGTAATGGTGCGGGGTAATTATTACACTGGTCAACAGTGAGATCGTTACTGAGTTAAAAAAAAAAAGGCCCTAATCTATAATATCTTGATGTGCTGAACATGAATATAACCCTGAAAATTTTTTATTAGTTCTCGTTTTGAAGATATTTCATATAATTCATTTTATATGTTTCACCATGTCAATTTATCCAGTAGGACTGCAACAACATCCAAAATCAGCCTAGTTTGATGCAATATTGCATCGCATTGCATAATACCATCATGCACACATCATCCAGAATTGATTGCATCATTTTCTGATGCAATGCGATACTACTGCCAGGCGGCTGCTGAAGTAAGTAGACATCAGCAGTGCACTATATAAAGCCCCGTTGGAAAGGTTGAGCATTGAAAATATTTCAGACTTTGTGCGAGAGAGTTGAAGCTACTGTGCCATAGAACTGTTATTTTTTTTATCCATTTAGGCACAATACAGAACAGCCATGCCTTGAAAGTGCATTAATAGCGTGGACAATTTCTTCTAGATTTGTGGGGAAGTGACATTTGCCAACCAGAAGAAAAGGATCACTTCTCAAGTGAAAAAGGCTTATCATCTTTACTTCGGATGCAAAGTTGGTGACCAAGACAAACCTTGGGCCCTGCATATATGCTGTGCTACATGGACAACACAGCTTTCACAGTGGTTCAATGGCAAAAGACCATCCATGCCGTTTGCAGTCCCCATGGTGTGGAGAGAGCCAAGCAACCACAGAAAAGACTGTTCCTTCTGCTTGGTTCCTCCTCTTTCCAGCAGAATAACGAAGCAAAAGAAGTCGAGAATAGACTACCTAAACATTCCGTCTGCACTGAGACCAGTTCCACATGGTGAGGGACTTCCTATTCCAGAACCTCCAGCAGAATATTCTCTTGATTCATCTGATGAGGACAAGGGTGAGCCGACCTGTTCTTCTCCTGTTCATCAGCATGCAGTGATCCAGATTTTCACTGTGGTGCATCATCGACCCCACACAGACTAACACAGGAAGAACTCAATGACCTGGTTCATGATTTGGACTATCCAAGAACAAGGCAGAATTGCTAGGATCAAGGCTCCAACAATGGGATGTTATAGAAAAAGATATCACAATTACTTTCTATCAAAAGCGCCACCATTTTGTGCGCTTTTCCTTCCCTCCCTCCGCCTCCCCTCCGCCACCCCCCCCCCAGTGTCTCTCTCCTATTTGGTTTCCTTATAGTCCTGTTACAAGTGAAACCATTCGATATTTTTCTCTTTCTTTCTGGCTTGTTTCACTGAGTATGATCCCTCTAATTCCATCCATGTTGCTGCAAATTGCATGTGTTTATCTTCTTTCCATGATGAATAGTATTCCATTGTGTATATGGACCACATCTTCTTGATCTAATCATCTATTTTTGGACATCTGGGTTGCTTCCATACCTGTGCTATTGTGAACAGTGCCGCAATGAACATACGGGTGCATGTATCCTTTCGGATTAGTGTTTTTGTGTCCTTTGGGTAGATTCACAAAAGTGGTATTGCTGGGCCGTATGGGAGCTCCATGTTTAGCAGTGGAGGGCTGCACAGGGCACAGAGGGGCAAGAAGAGAAGGGGCAACTCTGGCAGGGGCCTGGGTTTTGGGGTGCAAAGGCAGTGGCAGGAGAAACTTCAGTTTGGAGTCCTGAAATCTGTACTCACCTCCTCCCAGGTGCTGCCCGGCGGGGCTCGCGGGGCTGCCACAAGATGCTTTTCATTCACTCAGCAAATATTACTTGCCACTCATTGTGCTCAATGCTGGGAGAAGCAGTCATCAAAACACACTGGCCCTGACCTCCAGTCACTCATGTTCCAGAGGGAAAAGTAGCAAGTTAGGAAACAGAAAATTACTTTCACAAAAAGAAAAAAAAAAAAGCGCCACCAGCAGATGGAGCCTTTCTTCAGAAAGGAGAGTACTCTGGGATTCTGTTCTGATATTGAGGGCCTCACGAATGCCTTAGAAATCACTCATGACCCACAAGAATGGAGACTATTTCTAGACTCTTCGAAACTGAGTCTTAAGGCTTTTGCACAATGGAAATCATCTTCCATCTATTCTATTCCTGAACAGCTGTACAAGAGACAAGCGAAGAAATCTAAGAAGTAGCCTATGACTTGATTTTTTACAGGTATTAACCGTAGGCCTATTACTATTGGCATGCATTTCTTGATGTAAACATCAATTCATTGCAGATTACAAAAAAAACTAGAGCCAAAATTAGAATTTGACTGTCATATTAGTGTTGAGCACATACAAATTGATAGAAAATGACTAATTTTATTTCAGTAACATGACTTTTGTAAAAATTTGTTGACCAGTGTTATCAAGTGTAGTACAGTGTATGTGACTATTTTAAAACTGTGAAAAATGTTCACACTAAAAAAAATAAACTTGATGAAAGAAAACATATAACACTATCTTTACAGACTTGGAGTAGGGAAATGCATGTGAGGTATTTGTGAGACTCTGGGCATAATACATCCTGAATAAAATTCCTCCCTATCTGTAGACCTGGGAAACTAGAAGACAAGTTATTCCCAAATTACAATGGTGGGATACAATAGAAGGGTTTACCAAGGCAAAGCAATTTCAAATTTCAGCACAGCAAATTCCAGTAGGTTTCAAATTAAGGGACAATTGCTCTGTGGTTCAAAGTTCCATGTCCCAAAACTTCACCACGGGTTCCCCAACTCTGTCCTCCGTGACCATGGCTCGGATCTCTGCCTCTGTGCTTGCAGCTACCAACCTCAACGCTGAACCTGAACCCTAATACAGACTTCAACTGCTAAGTACTAAAATTGAGCCCCCCAGCCCCACATTAACTCCAATCCATACCTTCAATGAACACTAACCCTGACCACGAATGCAGCACCATTAGTTACCCTAAACCAAACTCCAAGCTCTAAAAGCAGACTTGAGCCTGAACCGAAAATCTGAACCAGAACCTGAACCTCTAACCCTTAAACACAAGCCCCAGTCAGAGCCTCAGCTGAAGGACGAATCAGATCACCAATCCAAATGTCAAGCTGAGAACTTCCTGAACCCAAAACTCTTTCTCAACATTAACACTAAGCATAACACAGATCTCTAAACTCAAACCAGTTTGAACCTGAACACTTGAAACCTAAACCGAGTTTAAGTCAGAGCCCAGCTCCAGTTTATATCCCTGCTCTAACCCACCACAACCACAACCCAAACTGCAGCTCAAGTCACAACTCAGGCCCAGTCTTAGCGCAGCCCCAGCCAGCCCTGCCTTAGCCCTGGGAGGAACTCCAGCCCAAGCGGGAGTCAGGATGTAAAGCTCCATCCAAACTGCACTCCAACGTATTATTGATCGCTTCAACACCACTTGTTGGTCTTCTTTCTCTTTTGAATTAGTTTTGCAACTTTGCCAAAGTTCAATTGACGATATTTTTATGCTGTTTCTGGACTCTATTCTATTATATTGTGTCTCTTCACCAATACCACTGATTACTGTAGTTTACACTTGTCTTAAAATGTAATAGTCTGATTCTGCCAGTTTTTTTCTTTTTTAAAATTGTTTTGGTGATTGTCTTTTCATAGAAACTTGAGAATCACCTTTTCCATTTAATATTTAAATGTTTGGTAGATTTTGCTAGTAAATCTTCTGGCCTACAGATTTGTTTTATCTAAGGTTTTAAACTAATTTAGTCCCTTTAGTAGATATAGGGCTACTCATGTCATCTATTTCATCTTGGTTTGTGTCTTTAGAAATAACTGCCTATATAACTAAAGATCCTACAGGCATCAAAAAGCTAGGAAAGGAATACTCTGGGCAACTCTACATATAAATTCCATAACTTAGATGAAATAACTGGATCTTTAGTTATATATCTTCTTTCCTTCCTGACTGGTGATTTTGCCATTTGTTTGTTATTGTTGTTGTTTATCTTACTAGAATTTCATTGATTTTATCGGTTTCAGAAAATCAGCTTTTGGCTTCATTGATTTTTTTCTGTTTATTTTCTATTTTTTATTTCACTGATTTCGGCTCTAATTTCCTTTCTTTTTATTTCTTTTCTTCCTTTCTTCTTTTTTTCTCTTCTTTGCTTCCTTTATTTTGCTCTACTTGAGATGGAAGCTTAAATTAATTATTTGAGAACTTTCTTCCTTTTCGATATAAACATTTAATTGCATAAATTTTCCTCTACACACTATTTCATTACTTGCATTTTGTTATGTTATTTTCATTTTATTCAGTTCAAATTATTTTCTGATAATTCCCCTTGAGACTTTCTAGAGTTATTGTACTATCCTTAGTGTCCCCAGCACACACAACACTCCTTTGTAAATAGCTCTTTAGTAAATAAGCCTTCCTGTTTCCTGTTTTGCCTGATGGGGTCTTGTTGGGATAGGTACTCAGCTGATCAGGCCTGGATCATTTGCCTCTCTCTCATCAAGAAGTGTAGAGTGTACTATAATTGACAGTTTTCCCTAGAACCATACAGAATAAATAAGGCATGCTATAGGAGAGGTGCTGGGCAGAAATAAAAAATATATATATATATATATTCAGTATGATCAAAACAACAATAGCGATAGCAGTGCTAATGATAATGGCAGAAAACAATTTGAATTCGCATGTACCAGGTGCTGTGCGAGGGACTTTATAAGCACTGTGGTTCTCCCTAAAATCCTAAGAGGTACTCATAGTTATCGGACCTATTTTAAAAGAAGCTGCCACAGAGATGTTAAATAACTTGCCCAAAGTCACATAAATAGAATGATAAATAGTATGCACAGATGGATATGTCCATCAATGGTTCTGTTCAGGATTTGAACTTAGATCTTTCATTATTCTGCAGTGGCCCCATTGTGATATCTTCTCCTTGCCGACCTTTAAAAATTTCCTCATTAGCTTAAAGTGCAATTTGAGTAGTGGGGAGTGAAGAACTTGGATGTAGGAAAGCTGTGTTAACACTATAGTACATGGCACGATGCCGCTGTAAATTTTTTGGTACCAGAGTTTTGGCTAAGGCGTCAGAGCTAAGGAGATGAGTAATGAGTGGCCGCCCACCCATTCTGAAAAGGATTGCCAGGCCGCCCGTGTAAGAAACCTTGACTGGTCCACCAACCATTTGACATCTAGACAGCATAAGAGACTAGTGATGACTGAGTTGTTATCCATTAGGAGGAGATTATCTGACATAAATGCATAGAGGAAAGTATTATGGTATTGGGGGGGTGCTATGTGGGGTGGGGAGAGGGGTTATTTCCTTCTCAAGGCAAGTGAAGAGTACTCCAGAAGTGCTTAGAGTTGTTAAATATACTAGTGAAAAGGGAAAGTTGGCAGCTTGTTCCCTGTCGATGTTTTTTGAGCATCAGAACTATTGTTCTGGGGCCTCCCTGGTGGCACAGTGGGTTAACTTTCAGCACTATGAGGCTATTGGCAGCCACTGCAGCATGAGTTCAATCCCTGGCCAGGAAGCTTCCCACATGGCGCAGACCTCTCCTACCTGGCCTGCTGCTTCCCTCAGCAGTGTACTTCAGTGGATCTGCCTGTTTTGCTCTCTGCTCTGTTTCTGGGGAGTCCTCTCACCCCTCACACCTCTGGCCTGTACCCCAGCTCTTGCATGCATAAATAAATAAATCTTTAAAAAAAAAGAACTGTTGTTCTGACGCTGCTACGGGACTGGAACGGAACTCCAGAGAGAGTTCTTATAATTTGACTTATGTCTCCAAGAGTTTGGGGATACAAGGAAGCTCTAAGACAACTGTCTGTCTCTTCCATGGAAGAGCTCACTGGTACAAGGATGACTGGAGCCTCTGTGACAGCAAGATGAAGCAGAAGAAGTCAGCAACTGATGGGCCGCATGCCCCCATTTGGCAGAGCAACGTGCTTTCCTCAGGGTAAGTGGACACAGCCAGCAAAGCAAGATTTGGGCTTGAATCACCTTGAAGAGATTACTCCAGAAGAAGTACACTAATTCCCCACTGGTTAAGGGTTGACATATCAACTCCTTCATACTACTGGATAGTTTGTGCATAGACTGAGCAAAATCATGTGACTCCAGAAGATTCCCTGAGGCCAAAATGTGGCTTGACTAGGTATATACCAATGAAATCACAGGTGTGGTGAGGGGCTGTAACCTGGGACACACAGTGTCCGCTGCCCAGGGATGGCTTCCACAGAGTACATCTGAAGACTCCAGTGGGGAAAAGTAGAGCTATGTCCCGATCGTGACCTTCTGAATTCTGATCACTAAGCAAATTAGTCACATCATTAAGATGGTTATTCCCCCTAGAAGGCAGGACATTCTGTTACAGGCCCTGACCCAAAAGAGTGGGTCCTTTGCTCTCTAGGGAAAGAACTCAGCAGAGTACTAGGTGTAGTTGAAACAGGCAAGGCTTTCTTTTTTTTTTTTTAAAGATTGATTTATTTATTTATACATACAAGCTGGGGTACAGGCCAGAGGCGTGGGGCGGCGAGAGAGCTCACCAGAGACAAAGTAGGGAGCAGAACAGGCAGATCAGAAATACATTGCTGAGGGGAGCAGCAGGGGAGGCAGGAGAGGTCTGCCCCACCATGTGGGATTCTCCCCCGCCAGGCGTCGAACTCGCATCGCGCGCTGCCGACAGCTCCACAGCGCAGCGCTTAACTGCTGCGCCACCGGGGAGGCCCAGGCAAGGCTTTCTTAGTGGCTCATACATGAGAGAACCAGTGCTGGAAAGGAGAATTCAGCCTGGCTCCTTGAAGGGAGTCAGCAAGAAATGTTTAAAGGGTAGGGCTGTGACGGGAGATGGGGGGGAGCAGTGTCAGCTGACTCTAGGCTGGGCGACCCCCAGGCACGTGCACACGGGTTACACTCCAACTGCACGTGTGGGCTCTGGGCCTTTCCCACTCCAGAAAACTGTGAGATCGTTATTAGTCGGGACCTAGCATGTTTGGTCTGGCATGACACCTCATGGTCAGTGAGGAGGGCCCAGGGCTTGGACAGCACTCACAGCTCCATGATTTGGTCCAACTGCTCAAACAGGAGTTGGGAGACGTCAGCTTCCCAGCTTGCAATATGTCTTACCTAAGCTATGCCAATGTCATCTAGCTTGTTCACGGATGAAACCACAGAGCCTAAAACAGCATTTGGTACATAACAAACAGTAAATTTTTTTTCGAATAATGAGCATAATGAATGAAGCACTATAGGACAATGCATATAGTAATTACAGGTTTTACCCTCCCCTCTTATTTCTTCTCCACGCTACCCACTATCACTTGTGAGTTCTTGTGAGGACTTTATATTAAGGAGGACTTGTCAGTCACTCTACAGTGGGCAAAAGGGAACTATAAAGCTCCCGGGTTTGTAGGTTTTTTTTTTATTAATAAAAAAATTACTGTTTTAGGGCCTCCCCGGTGGCGCAGCGGTTGAGCGGTGCGCTGTGGAGCTGTCTGCAGCGCACGATGCGAGTTCGACGCCCGGCCCGGGAGAATCCCACATGGTGCGGCAGACCTCTCCTGCCTCGCCCGCTGCGCCCCTCAGCAGTGGATTTCTGATCTGCCTGTTCTGCTCCCCACTCTGTCTCTGGTGAGCCCTCTCGCCGCCCCATGCCTCTGGTCTGTACCCCAGCTTGTATGTATAAATAAAGAAATCTTTTTTTAAAAATTACTGTTTTAATCACATAAAAAAACAATAGGAAAGGCAACAAAAGCTGAACAAAGTGAGTTGCAGTGGGCCGTGGGCTCCTGTGCAGGGCCAGATAAAAGACTTTGAGCCACGGTCTCTGCACTTCGTTGGTCAGACAGCCAAGGCCCGAAAGAGAAGAAAGACTAAGAAGGAGCAGATTGTACGTATGTGAGGGAGGTCAGCTCTCAACAGGTCATGTGCATCTTCCATGCAGCCGCTGCAGCCACATCCTAGGCCTCAGGCTAGTCTGGCCTCTGGTTCTGCCCACCCAGACCCTTTACCTTCCTGAACAAATGGTAAAACAGCTGGCCCCATGCTGGTGAAAGTAGCAGTGAGGGTCTAGGCAGATACACACTGGTGACCAAATTACCAGGGGATTCAGAGCAAGAATGTATCTTTGGGAGCCCAGTCAGGAGAGAAGAGCTTGTAGCAGGCTCCTAGAAAGCCCAAGAACAGCCTGCTTCTCCGGGGGAGCCACACTGCTTCTCCGCTGCTTCCACTTCCCAGCAGCAGCTAGAAGACAGAGTGCAGCTTTCTGCTGACATACAAAAGCCACCAGCCCCTCCTGGGGCAAAGAACAGCGCCACCTGTTGACAGGGCAGCCAGGGAAGGAGGGGAGCCCAACACTTCCTGAGCAAAAGAAATCCCTCTTTGTTGGCCAACCCCCCTTCCTCCAAAGGGCCCCCCCAAACTGTAGCATGGGGGCCCAAACCCGATCTTCCTACCACTCACGAAAAAGTGAGCCCCAGAAACCCCCACGACAGTAAGTCTACTTTTTTCTGGCAATGTCTGTAGCATCCCTCAAGTCAGAACGCAGCCAACTCTGGTGCTTCAATGTGTGTGCAACTCCCCATGTTGGACACTGGCTGTTGAGTCGCACCTGGGCTGCCTGAGGCCGTGGGCCAGTCCCCTCCTGCTCCAGGCACTAACAGCCCCCAGAGGGGCAGCTGAGTCCACTCAGGAGTCTCGGTTTCGTTCCCCGGTGCTGAGCAAGCCGCCTCTCCTCTCCGGGTCTAGGAAGTAAAGAGCTTGGAAGAGGCGATTCCTGTCTCCTCCAGGCCTGGGGGTGAGTCTGGGACCTGGAGAAAACCTAAAAAGCACAAAGGAGAGAACCCCTCCCTCAAGACAGCAACTTTAGAAACGAGTAAACATGAAACTGAAGAAGCACCGGCCCTGGCGTCCTGACCAGCAGGACAAAACCTGAAGGGCCCAGCTCAGGGCCTGGCCTGCTCCTCGTATGCTGGCTGCCTCCCCTGGGCCCTCTGCAGCCACCCCGGCCTGAGCTCCACGATCTCCTGCCCGCACAGGGTAGAGAAGCAAGAGCTCTCAGGGGACAGGGGGCTCTGCCCCCTGCCTAGGAGGAGGCTGGCGGGGCCCTGCAACTCCCACTCTGCCACGTGCCACCCAGCTGGCCTACTGTCCCCTTCTTCAACCAAGCCCATGGGGCGTCGTCCCTGGAGAGGGAGTGCCAGTTCTCCAGGCCCAGGGGCCAGAGGTCAGGCGCCTGGGGCTTGCAGCGGCCGCTGATGGCCTCCCCGTTGAGGCGGTGGCGGGCGTCCTGCCGCTGGCTCCCCAGCCCGGACACCACCAGGTGCATGTCCGAAGCTGGCCCTGGACAGAGCCTTCACCCAGGCCACCAGCCCCCATCCCCGCAAGCAGGTGGGGGCGCACCCCAGGAGCATGGAAGCGGACAGCGAAGGCAAACTCCTTGGGTGCGGGCGCCTCGGCCAGCTCCGTCGGGCAGCCCTCCAGGATCACCAGGCTCAGTGGGCCAGCCCGCTGGACTCTCGAAGGACAACAGCAGGTCGCCCTTGAAGACAAACCTGCGCCTCTGGCTGACACCCCCCAAACGCGCAGGCCGTTCTCATAAACCAGAACATTTGCAGCACCACCCATTTGGGTAAGCACTGGGCATGCAAAGACCAACAGGACACAAATGGCACTCGCCTTCAAGGAGCTCACAAGTTGAGAAGGTTTGATTTTTGGTTTTGTGTTGAAAAGATCCAGAGAGTAGGTGCAGCGATCATCAGCACTTTCTTTTGCTTTAAATACAGATGGAGATTTTTCAGTTGAGACAGCAAAGGGCAACTTCTTTTTCTTATGGTGGGTGAAGCTTCAGATTCTGGGGTTTTCCACGGTGAGGGAGTGATGAAAGGAATATTTTAAACACGAGGTGGTGATTAAGTGGGGGGGACTTTTTACTCAACAAATTTTGCTCCATGTATTCTTCACTTCCTTTTTTAAAAAGTTTTATTTTGAAACAGAGTCACAGTAATTATTTTTTTAAAAAAGACATGCACAGAGAAGTCCCATGGACCCTTCGCCCAGTTGTGTGTGTGTGTGTGTGTGTGTGTGTGTGTGTGTCTTTCCTGTATACATTTTCTGCGAAGTTTTTGGTTGATCTCCTTAATAACTGTCCATCTGTTGAAATACATGAAATCAATTCCTTTCATAGTTCTTCTGTCTGTAGCAACCTTGTCCTTCAGTATTAGAAGTGTGAACTCTATTAACTTAAGGATGAGTAATAGGCAATTTGAAACTTCCCTGAGAACCTGTGCTTGTGATGTTCTGAAAATAAACATAAAGCAGACAATTTTATTTCCCTTGTGCATATTGATTTCTTTGGAAGAAGCAGAGCCAATTTTGAAGGTACACAATGAGAAACAATCCACTAAATGTTTGTTTTTAAAATATGTTTCAGTTATCACTAATCTTCAATGAGTGCTTCACTTTTCACATCTGTTAAACTGACATTTTCTTCCTCCTCCACTCTTCTCCACACTCATATCTTAGGGCTTGTGTAAACCTTAGTGAAATACCATATGTAAAGAATTAGGAGTGCCCTGGGGAAAATGTTACGTAAACAGAATATTTATATCATAACTAGTCCTTGTTTGATCTGAAAATTGCACTGACAGGCAATAGTCTTTTTTATATTAGACATCTCATATACCCACAAGTTGAAGTTTTATATGTACCTTTTCTAGAAGCATAGGGTTGACCAGAGTGCCTATTGGAAATACACCAGTGAAATCTTACCACACAAAGCAGAAAGACAATATATGTTGACACTGAAAATAGAAGAAAGGATTTTGAAAAGAGAGGAAGAAAACAGGGTTTTCTGATATCCAGAGCTTCTTGCTACTAAATTCCTATTAGGCATCATCATTGCATAAAACGAATGTAGTTGATGGAGGCTTAGAGTAGAAAATTTGGGATGGAGGCTTCACAGGGCCAGAAACTGGAGGTGGGGGTAGAAATGATAAACAGAGTCACTAAGCCAGATACAGAAATGAAGAACCCTTAGGCGCAGGAAATCCTTAGGCACGGCTGCTACAGAAGCACAAAAGAACGAAATCCCCAAAGGACGCCGCATCAGAACAACTCCTGCCTGGTCACATGCAACGCTTGTCCCAAGACTGTCTGCCTGGTCTGTGCAGGCGTCTCCTAACAAGCCCACTGCTTTCAAACACAAATCTTTCTGTCTGCTTGTGTCTGTGCAAGCATCTTCTCATCTTTTTTTTCTAAAAACCTGTCCTTTTGGGCTATAACTTTTGCCTGCCTGTGTCTTATACTCCTTGGTAAACTCACCGCGTGCTGCTGAATGGGAAACTCGATTGAAATGTTCTCAGAGGTCACCCAAAGACCCCGCCACTGAAGCACATCTCATCAGAACCCCATCACAGCTACTGCCTAGAACAGTGCTTGCCAGGTATGGAAAAGGTCAGAGTTAGCCACAGTCATGTTCCTGATTTTTTCCCATTCTCTATTCAGTCTTATAGTGTGCTTTATCATGATAATGAAGAAAGTGAAAGCTGGTAAAATTGGAAAGAAAAAGTGCATTTGTTTGGGGCCTTGTGAAGAATGCAACCCAAGAGACACGGCTCCAAGGAGCCCTTGAATCTTGGTCTAGGTTGTTCGGGGATGGGCAGAGCCTACGTACACAGAGAAAAGGCAGGACGCTTCCCATCTGGCCTGCTATGCAGCTGAAGCTAGGCCAGTCAAGAAATGATTGGTGCCATAATATGAAAAGAGCCTGAAAAGTTTCAATCCCTGGCTGGCTGTGGTGGGTCATTTTCACTTCCATTTGTTCCTGGAGGTGAACATGCCTGGCCATACCCAGGACTGACCCTCAGTAGCCGCTCTAGTCTGCCTTGGCTACCCAGACTCGCGTGGCTCCACGTTGGGTTTTTATTTCTTGTCATCCCCCCTTTTGGCCAAATCTTTCCTCTGGAAAGCACTGGTGACCATGTTCGGGGGGACTAGTCCCAGGGAGCCATGTGTGAACTGGGGAAAGCACGAGCTGCTGGGACCAGGCAGTCCCGTCCCTCATGGGCACGGGGGAGTCCCAGCGTGGCCATGGTGGGGATGAGTCTTTGGGTTTTAGTAACGAGGAGGCATTGGCATCAGTGCCACGGGCAGGTCACAGCTGAACTAGTCTCTGCAGTAAAGGGTGGTACTGGAGGGTCTGCCAGTCTTTGAACTACCGTGAAGCTGGTTTGGGTTGAGAGCTTAGATATATAAAGGGCAAGCATTTTGAACAATATAAAAACAATACAAACAATGACAATTAATAACAGAACTATTTGTAATCCTGATCTTAAAATTGCTCCAGTTTCTAAGGGCAGTCAGCTAAAAATATCAGGAAACTTAAAACTGAACAACCAGGCATCAAATTGGAATGACCTTTTAAATATCTGGCAGATTTAAAGAGTTCAACAGTTTCTAATTCCACCCCTGATGAGGTATTGATCCAAGTACAACATGAAGTGTTGAAAATGGCGTGTGCCCCATTTGGGGCTGCAAGGAGGTCATCCAAGGCAACATGTTTGTTGAGAAATGAGGGCAAGGGAGTCCAGAGATCTTCACTGAGCACTCAGTGGACCTTGGTATTCCGTTTTGCGAGTCGCATTTCTCACCATTATTTCGATTTGTGCTGTTCCTAGTCTTAATCAGAAAAGGTTTCCTCCATCTCCTAAGAATCCTGGTGGGAGGCTACGACCCAGACTGTCACCCCACTGTTGTTTTCATTTCAGATGGCCATTATCAGGCGAGTCTTCGAAGATAGAAGGGGCTTGCTCTGTCTAATTTTGATTTACTTTTGCAGTTTCAGGGTTCAGGTGAAGAATAACAAAGAGTGTTGAAGCGTCCTAAAGGCAGGTTCCCCTGAGATTCTAGCTATTTAAACAGTTGTGCGGCCAGGGTTGATCATCATATCCACAAACAGGTATATATCCCTTGGGGACACATAGGACACCTTAGGATACATGTTTTGTTCTCAAATGTAAGGGAATTATTTATAGGGAGAGCTGTTGAAGCATTATTTAATCATTTTTGTTGATTGGGGAGTTGAGAATTGGTTAATTTGGCATTGTGTAAGTTATTTAAATCTCAAAGTTAAAAAATGGTATAAATTGCTACTGTTAAACATGTACTGATATACATTCCAAATATATACTTTATGTAAATATCAAGATGCTTCCAAAAGTGATAATACTCCTTAACATAGACTTAAACTATGATACTATGATATCACAACATCAAAAATAACCATTGCTTAAGTTACAGTGAATAAATTCATGCCAAAACAAAAGTACAATGATCTAGTTTGCCATCACCCCAATACTTACTCATTATTCTCTTTAGTTAGAATGGGAAAGCAAATGGACTTGGGGTACACCCAGGGCTTGGAAGTAGACATGCAGACAGACCCTGGAAGCGGGCACTAGGGGATGGGTAGGAAGATGCCTTTGCTGAATATTTTTAAGCCGAATTATGCCAGCATAAATACTATAGACCTTTATAATTTATTTATTTACTTATTTTTGCCCTTTCTAACTTAAATAACAGTCCGGTATAAACAACGTCTATGTGCTAGTTAATTTTAGATACAAATTGATAATTTTAAACACACTTTTAAAACAAGAATATCTTACCAGTGGGTTTTACAAACATTTATATATACTGTTATGAAACAATAACTAATCATCCATTTAACTAAAATGACAAAAGCATATAGAGAAGCTTCACATTGCTCAGAACAAAACTCAGACCAGGTCCTCCTAGTTAATCAGAAAGGTGTTGATAAAGATGACATACTCGAAGCACAAAGTATTTGCTTCCTAGGTAGATTATTTAAACAATTCACAATTTGCTATCAAAACAGACCTTTGTCCTTTTAGCAGATGAAAGAAATTAAACTTTGGTTTAGATAAGCACACCACTGACACCAAAGCTTAATTTAGAAAAATGGGGACAACAAATTCATTCAATCCTATCCAGCTTGACCACTTGAAAAGTTTCTTCTAGATTCCTTTCCAAAAAGCCTTCCACAGTATTCCTTTCACTTTCTCACTTTGGATTAATTCTTCTCTTTTTCCCATTAAAAAAATAAAGAGTTTCATCTTAAGGTAAAATGTCTTAACAAAGACATCCCCATTCTTTATCTTCCCTTTACTGCATTCATCCTATTGTCCTCACATACAGCTGTTGCCCATATTGCCATTAGCTTTAATTAGAATTCCTAACCCTTAAAATCTTTTTTTTAAGATTTATTTATTTATGCATACAAGCTGGGGTACAGACCAGAGGTGCGGGGGCAGCGAGAGGGTTCACCAGAGACAGAATGGGGAGCAGAACAGGCAGATCGTCAGAAATACACTGCTGAGGGGAGCAGCGGGCGAGGCAAGAGAGGTTTGCCGCCCATGTGGGAATCTCCCCTGCCGGGCATCGAACTCTCGTTGCCGCTGCCAACAGCTCCACAGCGCAGCACTTAACTGCTGTGCCACCAGGGAGGCCCAACCCTTAAAATCTTAAGCTCATATTCTGTATTATTCTTTTTCTATGTTCAGTTTTTTTATAGTATTTTTATTGTGGCAACAATGATTTACAACACTATATATGATTTGGGGAAATAGGTTCGTACCTCCAGATGTATGTGACCACAGCTATCACCAAAACACCCATGATCCTCCACCTTAGTCCATTGGCACCCTTCCCCCTCTCCTCCCCTCTTCTGACTCTCCCCTGGAGGTAGCTTCATTTCTACAGTCAGAATTCTAGCATGTGTTTTGCTTTTGATTTTGTTTTCCTTTGTTTGGGTTCCCTGTATTCCACATGAGTGAAATCATCTAGTATCTGTCTTTCTCGTTCTGACTTACTCTTTACTCTGCTTAGGGTAACAACCTCCCCCCACCACAGTTCTATCTATGTTGTAAAAAAAAAAAAAGGCAAGATTTCATTTTTTATCACTGAGTAGTATTCCATCACACACAAACACACACACACATACACACACACACACACCCCTCACATCTTCCTAACCCACTCATCTGTCTTTGGGCACTTAGGTTGTTTCCATACTTAGCTATTGACAATACTGCTGCAATGAACATGAGTGCATATATCCCTTTGAAGTAGTGTTTTTGTATGATTCAGGTAGATATCTCAGAGTGGAATTGCTGGATTGTATGGTAGATGTATTTTTACTATTTTGTGAAAACTTCATGCTGTTTTCTGTAGGGACTGAACCAGTCTGCATTCCCGCCAACAGTGTATAAGAGTACCCTTTTCCCCACCCCCTCGCCAACACTCCTTGTTTCTGATCTTTTTGATCTGGGCCATTCTCACAGGTGTGAGGTAGTATCTCATTATGGGTTTGATTTGCATTTCCCTGATGATAGTAAGGAAACATTTTTTTTTTCATATACCTGTTGGCCATCTGCATGTCTTCTTTGGAGAAGTGTCTAGATCTTCTGTCAATTTTTAAATTGGGTTATTTGTTTTCTTGTTGAGTTGTATGGGTTCACTGTAGACTTGGATATTAGCCCCTTGTCAGATGTATGATATGCAAATATTTTCTACCACTCTGTAGGGCGTTTTAATTTTCATGATAGTTTCTTCTGCTGTGAAGAAGCTTTTTAGTTGATGTATCCCATTTGTTTATTTTTGCTTTTAGCCTCCCTTGTTGTTGGACAGAGTCCCCAAAGACATCACTGAAGCCAATGTTTTGGAGTGTTTTGCCTAGTTTTTCTTCAAGATAACTTTATGGTTTCAGTTCTTACATCCAAATCTTTAATCCATTTGGAGTTAATTTTTGTATGTGGTGTGAGATTGTGGTCTAGTTTCGTTGTTTTGGATGTGGCTGTCCAGTTTTCACCAACAGCATTTGTCAAAGAGAGTTTCCTTTTTCCATTTTACACTCTTGGCTCCCTTGTTACAGATTAACTATCCATACAATTGTGAACAGATTAACTATCCATACAATTGTGAGTTTGTTTCTGGGCTCTCCGTTCTATTCCATTGATCAGTGTGTCTGTTTTTATAATACCATGTGGTTTTGACTACTTTGTAGTATAGTTTGAAGTCTGGGAGTATGGTACCTCTGTTCTTTTTTGTCAGGTTTGCTTTGTCTATCCAGTGTTTTTTATAGTTCCATATAAATTTCAATAGTTTTCCTCTATTTCTTTGAAGAATGCCACTGAATCTTTGGTAAAGGTTGCATTGAACCTGTCTATTGCTTTGTGTAAGATGGCCATTTTAACAATGTGAAGTCTTTCAATCCACAAGCAGAGAATATCTTTCCATTTCTTTGTATCTTCTATTTCTTCTAATAGTGTGTTATAGTTTTCATTGTACAAGTTTTCACCTCCTTTGTTCAGTTTACTCCTAGGTATTTAACTCTTCTTGATACAATTGATAATGGGAATGTTTTCTTGATTTCTAGAGCTCACTGTGTGCACATAGGGCTGCAACAGATTTTTGTGTATTGATTTTGGAGCCTGGGACTTTGCCTCAGTTTTGAGTGTTTATTGTTTCAGTTTTTAGTGTCTCTAGGGTTTTCTATGTATACTATTGTGTCACCTGCAAATAATGATAGTTTTACTCCTTTTCCAATTTGGATTCCACTAGATACCAGGCGGCGAGCAGCCGCCACCACACTGGCTGTGGAGCAGAGGAGGAGTAAGAGCTGGTGGCCCAGCATCGGGCTGCCACGGCCATGTGCAGCACCGAGCGGTGGCTCCGGCATGGAAGTCTAGGAGCTGGAGGTCTCTGCAAGTCTGCCTTGGGGCCAGGGGCCTCCTGCTGCTCTGGCAAGCCCCTCTCTAGCAGTTCTGGATGTCATCCCAGGGCTTGGATCTTGAGCTCTATCCATGCCCTTCAGCAGGTGTAGTCATGCTCTTGGGCCGTGGAGACCCTCCTACTTGTGTGGTGTCAGGCTGGACTGTCCTCCACCTCCCAGACCTCTTGATCCACCTCAACCTTGGAGCCCACAGGCAGGGGCAGGTTCTGGGCACGGACTTCAGACCTAGAGCGCACTAGGGGGCTGGAACTGGAGGATTCAGGGATAGCCAGGGCAGGCAGAGGGTGGCAGGATAGACTGTCAGCTGAGGACAGCGGGGGCCTGTGTGGGGTGAGGCGCTTCTGGCCAGGAGTGGGGCCAGGGTGTCCTGGGTGGCTCTTGGGGGATCTGGAGAAGTGAGTGCCCGCGGCCCCAGCAAGGGCACATGGGAAATGCCTTGTCCATGTCCCAGCCTTCCAGGCTGGGCTGGGCCACTTGCGAGAGGCTGGGCTTGGGTACTGGGGAGCAGGACAGTGCTTCACTCTGTTGGTGGGTGCAGTGCCCTGCAGGCCATGCCGAGAGCAAAGGCACCAGCTGCCCAGCCCGCGCGCCTTCCCTTTAGAGCAGCCTTGCAAGTTCCCCGGCAGAAGGGTAGTTCCCGGCTAACCTGGGCCCCTGTGGCTGTGGCCCTGGCCTGGGCCTCCCTCCCAGCTGCTCCGGGCCAGGCTAGATTTGGCTGGCCTCGGCCCAGAGGCGCGGCACCGCGGAATGGGAGCCTGACCCGCACGAGGAGGGGCGAGTGGGCTGGGGTGTCGCTGCGGGGCCTCGTCCAAAATCTGGCTCCGGAGTGTCCCACGGCCTCCTCTGGGCCACGGGTGGACCAGGTCCCGGCAGCATGGCCGCGGGGCTCCCGGTCCACAGGAAGCCCCAGCCCCGGGGATGACAGGAGGCGGGGCTGGGGCGGTGCCAGGCTGCCGGGGCCTCCGGGCCTGGCGAGGGCCCAGGAGGCACTGTGGGGCTGGGATGGGGGGTGCGCGGAGACTGGGGCGCTGCCGCCCGCTGCAGCGCGGGAGGGAAGGGGGAAGGCCGAGAACCGACCTTCGTCCCTCTTCCCGCCCCACCCAAGTTGGCCAAAGGCGCTCAGGCTGGCGCCCAAGTGTCCCAAGAGCTGTGGCCGGCGGGTCGCCCAGAAACTTGCAGCTGCCAGTGAGACGGGCTGGGCCTTGAGCGCCTCGCTCCGCGCGGCGGGGCCTGGGGATGCGGCCTTCCAGCCCCTCCGAGCAGCCCCCGGGTCGCGCCGCAGCCCTGGCCCCCAGGATCCCCGCGCCAGCCTGGGCTTCCTGGCGCACACGCTCCCTTGGCAGGGCCTTCGCTCCCCTAGCCCGGAGCAGCTCTCAGGTGTCTCTGGGAAGAGCGTGCAGAAAACTAAAGAAGCAAAGAGAACACAAAGGAGCAGCAGAGGACCCCGGGGAGAAGTGGGGCGCCCCACGAGTGGGTGGGAGCGGGGGAAGGCGCGGGTGGGACGCGCGGCCTCGGGCCTCACCTCAGTTCCTCCGCTTCTGGGGCCTGCAGTGCGCCCTAGGA
Source organism: Scalopus aquaticus (assembly GCA_004024925.1). Classification (NCBI taxonomy): domain Eukaryota; kingdom Metazoa; phylum Chordata; class Mammalia; order Eulipotyphla; family Talpidae; genus Scalopus; species Scalopus aquaticus. Next base: position 78,894 of record PVIJ01004329.1, read on the forward strand.
TTCGTCTCCCAACCGATACCTCTGTCTACTTCCAGAATGTTCCCTTTGCTCCAGAGAAAAACCCCATGCCCTTTCAGCGTTTTCTCCCTGGCGCACACGTCCCAACCCCTGGCGACTACCAGCGCGAGTCACACCTTGGAGGACGCGTCTGTGGGCAAGGCTGGCTGCTCCTGGCCTTGGTGTGTTCGGGCGCCGTTTCGCCGCGGCATCAGCGCTTCGTTCCTCTGTCTGGCCATACAGCACCACGCCTGATGGACACTTGTGTTGGTCCCACCCGTGACTTTGTGAATAATGCTGATATTCCTGGGAAAGGTTTTGGTTGAACGCTAGTTTTCGATGCCTTTAGGTGTATACCTCGGAGTGGCTTGTGAGGTCGTGTGGAAACCCTATGGTTTCCAAGGGTTGCACTTCCATGCCGTTTCCCACAGTGATTAACCCACTTTACAGCCCGGCCAGCATCTGTGCAGATTCCAGTTTCTCTACACCCTCTCAAATAGTTACTATTTTCCTTTCATTATACACTTCCTACTGTGTAGGTGCATCGTAAGGTGCCTACTGTGATGTGGTACCTTACAATGGTTGTTACTGTTTTTTTTTAATTGAACTAACATTGCATTATAAAATTATAGAAGCTTCAGTTTGCATCATTACGATATAGACATCTGTGTAAGTTCACCACTAAAAGTCCAATTCTACATCCTTCACCACACAGCTGACTCCTTTTACACAATTTGCCCACCCTCCTTCCCTTTCCTCCTCTGGTAACCGCTGATTTGGTCTTAGAGTCTAAAGGTTTGTTTCTGTTCATTTGTGTTGTTTCTTATGTGCTACATATGAGTAATATCATGCGGTGTCTGTCTTTCTCCATCTGACGTTTCACTAAACATAACCCTCTAGATCCGTCCGTGTTGTTGCACATGGCAGGATTTCATCGTTTTTAGTATACACGTATATATATAGTTGAGCTGTAGAGTGTATTCGTACATATATATGTGGTTGACTAGTGTTCCATTGAATCTACACCACATCTTCATCCCATCATCTGTCAGTGGGCACTTGGGTTGTTTCCAGCTCGTGGCTATCATGAACTTAGGGGAGCCTATATCTCTTTAAATTAGTATGATTTTATCACATGATAATTTAATCATATTTAATTTTTGGAAGACTCCTATCCTGTTTTCCACAGCAGCTGCACCAATTTATATTCCCACCCATGGAATATAACCTCTCTCTACATCCTTTCCAACACTTGTTTCTTATCTTTGGGATAACTGTCTTTCTCAAAGGTGTGAGGTGATATCTTATTGTTTTCTTTTGCATTTCCCTAATTATAAGAGATGACGAACATCATTTCATGTTCCTGATGGCCATCTATATGTCTTCTTTGGAAAAATGTCTCTTCATAGCCTCTGTTCATTTTTATTTTTTTTAAGATTTATTTAAATGTATGCATGCAAGAGCTGGGGTGTAGGCCAGAGGTGTGGGGGGCGGGGTGAGAGGATCCACCAGAGACAGAGTGGGGAGCAGAACAGGAGGATCGACTGAAGTACACTGCTGAGGGGAGCAGTGGGCAAGACAGGAGAGGTCTGCTGCACCATACATGGGTTAGCTCCCTGGCCAGGATTAAACTCAGGCCACAGAGGTTATAGCACTGAGACTTAACCCCTATGCCACCAGGGAGAACCCTCTTCTGTTCATTTTTAAATTGAGTCTTTTTGTTGTTGAATTTTATGAGCTCTTTATATGTTTTGGATATTAACCTCCTGTCAGACTTGCGAATATCTTCTCTCATTCAGTCAATGTCTTTTTATGTTAATAATAGGTACTTTCACTGTGCCAAAGCCTTTAAGGTTTTGATAGTTCCACTTCCATACTTTTGTTTTTGTTTTCCTTGCCATGGGAATGGAGTCCCCAAAGACACCTGTAAAATTGATGTCAAGAACCACATCACCTAGGTTTTCTTCTGTGTATTATGGACTTCAGGTCTTACATTCAAGTCTTTCATCCATTTTGAATTAATTTTTGTGTACGGTGTTAGATAATGTTCCAGTTTCATTCTTTTGCATGTTGCTATCCTGTTTTCCCAAAACCATTTATTGAAGAGGCTTTCCTTGCTCCATTGTATGCTCTTGTCTCATTTGTTGTAAAGTAGTTGTCCATATATTTGTATGCTTGTTTCTGGGCTCTCAATTCTGTGCCATTGATATGTATGTCCCTTTTAATTCTAAGACCACACTGTTTTGATTACTATCGTGTAATATAGTTTGAATTCAGGGAGACCGATGCCTTCATTTTTGTTCTTTTGCTCAGGATTTTATTTTTTTTTTGGCTATTTGAGGTTTTTTTGTTTTGTTTTGTTTTTTGTAGTTCCAAATAAATTTCATGACTTTTTTAAAGTTTTTTAATTTATTTTTGCATACAAGCTGGGGTACAGGCCAGAGGAGTGGGGCAGTTCACCAGAGACAGAGTGGGGAGCAGAACAGGCAGATCAACTGAAGTACACTGCTGAAGGGAGCAGCGGGTGAGGCAGGAGAGGTCTGCTGCGCCCTGCGGGAATCTCCCTGGCCGGGCATCGAACTGGCATCGCCGCTGCCAACAGCTCCACAGTGCAGCACTTAAGCGCTGCACCACCAGGGAGGCCCAAATTTCATGACTTTTTATTCTATTTTTATGAAGAATGCATTTGGGATTCTGATAGCAATTACATTGAATCTGTACATTGCTTTAGATGATATAGCCATTTTAATGATGCTGATTCTTCCAATCTATCAACACAGAATATCTTTCCATTTCTTTGTGTTTTCTTCTATTTCTTTCGACAATGCCTTATAGTTTACGGTGTATAGGTCTTTCACCTCTTTGGTTAAACTTATTCCAAGGTATTTAATTCTTTTTTAAATGATTGTAAATGGATTTCCCCCTCTGATTTCCCTTTCTGCTAGCTCATTATTTGCAGATAGAAATGCAACATATTTTTGTATATTACCTTTGTAAACTGCCAGTGTACTATATTTGTTTATTATTTCTACTAGCTTTTTACTGAAGATTTTAGGATTTACTGTACATGCTATCATATCATCTGCAAATAGTGATAGTTTTACTTCTTTCCAATTTGATAACTTTTATTTCTTTTTCTTGTCTAGTTGCTCTGGCTAGGTCTTCCAATACTATATTGAATCATAGTGGTGAGAATGAACATTCCTGGTTTGTTCCTGATCTTAGAGGGAAAACTTTCAGTTTTTCACCATTAAATATGATGTTGGATGTAGATTTGTCATATACAGTCTTTATTGTGTTGAGGTGCATTCCTTTTAGACCCACTTTGTTAAGGGTTTTTGTTAAAATTCATAAATGGTTGTTGAATTTCATCAAATGCTTTTTCTGTATCTATTGAGATGGTTATATGATTCCTTCCTTTTGTTGATGTGGTGTGTCACATTTATTGGTGTGATATCATCCTTGCCTCCGTGAATTAAATACACTTGATCATGGTGTCTGATAATTTTAATGTATTTTTAATTCTGTTTGCTAGAATTCTGTTGAGGATTTTTGCATCTATGTGCATCAGAGATATTGACATGTAGGGTAATGTTGACATCATAAAATGTGTTTGGAAGTTTTCCTTCTGTTTACATTTTCAGAAGAGCTTGAGATGGCATTAATTCTTCTTTGAAAGTTTGGTAGAAGTCACTAGTAAAGCCATCTTGTTGTAGGCCTTGATGTGGGGGAGGGGTGCATTTGATAACTGCTTCAATTTCCATACTTGTGCCTGGTCTGTTCAGATTTTCTATTTCTTCCAGGTTCAGTATTGGAAAGTTATATGCTTCTAAGATTTTGTCCATTTCTTCTAGATTGTCCAATTTGTTGTCATATGTTGTTCATAATACTCTCTTATGATCTTTTGTATTTTTGCAGTACTGTTGTAACATGTTTCATTTTTGCTTTTATTTGTGTTTCTCATAATTTCTTTCAATTGTAAATTTTAGACCATTTATAATTAATGTAATAATGTGGTTGATGTCAATCTTGCTATTTGTTTTCACCTTATTCCATATATTATATATTCCTTTTTCCCGCTGTCATTTTTGCATTCTTTTGTGTTGTGGATTTTTTTTTTTGTATTGTGCTTTATTTCCTTTATTGACTTGACATATTTAAGCATGGATTAGCTTTACCTCTTAATTTATTATTTTTTCCAATTGCCAAAGGGTTGGCAACATACATCTTTGACTTATCAGAGTTTGCCTTCAAGTATATTACACTTTCAGATTCAAAATAAGACTATTACAGCACTACATTTTCATTTTCCTCTGTCCATCTTTTGTGCTATTTGCCGTAAGTTATAATTCCAAAATATATTTTTATCATTTCAAACAGTAAATTATCTTTCAAATTTTATTTTTAATCTACACAAGTAAAATTTACCCTTTTTAATGTATGATTTTAAAATTTTTGACAAATGCATAAAATCATAACTACCATCATAACCAGGATACTGAACAGTTCCCTCACTCCTAAAATTACCTCATATAGCTCCTTTGTAGACAATCCCTCCCTGCATCCCCAGGCCTTGGCTATCACTGATTTGGATTCATCCTTATAATTCAGCTGTTTTGTGAATGTTATATAAATGGAATAATTGTATATTGATTTTGTAGCCTGCAACTTTGCTGTATTCATTTATTTCTAACAGCTTTTTTTGGTGGAGTCTTGATATGATGTCATGTTTTCTGCTTATAATGACAGTTTTACTTATTCCTTTACAATTTGCATACCTACTATTTCTTTTTCTTGCATAATTGCTCTGGCCAGAACTCCCAATACTATGTTAAATAATAGTAGTCAAAGTGGGCTTGACCTGATCGTAGAAGAAATGCCCACAGTTTTTCACCATCAAGTACGATATTTGCTATGGGTTTGTCTTTTGTGGTCTTTATTATGTTCAGGTATGTTCCATCTTATTGAGAGTTTTTATTATAAATGGTAACTGAATCTTATTAAAAGTTTTTCTGCATCTATTGAGATGGTACTATGACTTTATCTTCAGTTGTTGATTTGACTGTCTCATTGATGGATTTGTCAACCATCCTGGAATCACTGGAATAAATCCCACCTGATCATGGTAAATGATTTTTTTAATGTATTGCAAAATTCACTTTGTTAATATTTTGTTCAGGATTTTTGCATCTATGTTTATCAGGTATTGGCCTATAATTTTCTTTTTTGTGATGCCCTTTTGTGGTTTAAGTATCAGCTTTATGCTGGCCCTATAAGGAGTTATGATGGGTTCCCTTCTTTTCAATTGCTTGGAAGAGTTTGAGAAGGATGAATATTAGATTTTCTTTAAATGTATGGTGGAATTCACCAGTGAAGTCATCTGGTTCTGGACTTTTGTTTTGGTGGAGGCTTTTGATTACTGGTTAAATTTCTTTACTTGTGATTAATCTGTTTAGATTTTCTGTTTCTTCATAATTTGGTCTTAGTGGTTATATGAATTGAAGAATTTATCTATTTCTTCTCAATTGTCCAATTTGTTGGCATGCAGATGTTCATAACAGTCTGTTATAATCCTTTGTATTTCTGTGGCATTGATTGTAACATTTCCTCTTTCATTTCTGATTTTATTTGTTTTCCTTTTTTCTTAATAAGTCTAGTCAAAGGTTTGTCAATTCTGATTTTTTATTAAAAAACAGCTTTCATTTCATTGAACTTTTGTATTGTCTTTTTGATTTCTATTTTATTTACTGTTGCTCTTTTTTATTATTTTCTTCCTTCTACTAACTTTGGATTCTGCTCTTCTTTAGTTCATTTATAGGTAGAATTAGATTGCTTACTTGAGGTTGTTTTCTTTTGTTTTTCGAGATAAGTCCATATTGCTATAAACTTTCCTCTTAACACTGATTTTTTTCTGCGTCTCAAAGATTTTGGTATTAAGTATTTTAATTTTCATATAGCTCCAGATACTCTTTTTTATTTCTGTTTTGATTTATTCAGTGACCCAATAGTTTTTCAGTAATACGTTCTTTAATATCCACATATTTGTGCGTGTGTTTTCAGTTTTCTTCTTTTAGTTCATTTCCAACTTCATTCCGTTGTACTTAGAAAGGTGCATAATATGGTTTTGATCCTAAATTTATTGATATTTGTCTTGCATCACAACATGTTTATTTTGTGTCACAACACCTCTATCCTAATGTTCCATGTGCCCTTGAGAAGAATGTATATTCTGCTGCTTTGGGGTAGAATGTTCTATGTATACGTTATGCCCATCTGATCTAATGTATCGCTTAAAACCAATGTTTGCTGATTGACTTTATGTCTGGAGGATCTATCCATTGATGTAAATGGGTGTTAAAGTCCCCTGCTATTATTGTGCTGCTGTCAGTTTCTCCTTTTAGATCCATCAATATTTGTTTGCCATATTTTCATAAACCTATAGGTTGGGTGCGTGTTGTATTGGTGGTTGTTGTATCTTCTTGATGGATTGACCCCTTTATCATTATTTAATGTCCATCTTTTTGTTTTATAAGTCTTTATTTTAAAGTCTGTTTCGTCAGATATGACTGTAGCAGTACCTGCTTTCTTTTCAGGGAATATTTGTTTCCATGCCTTTATTTTCAGCCTTGAGTGTCATTATCCCTGAAGTTAGTCTTTTGCAATCAGCATATAATTGTGTCTTTTAATAAAAATCTATCCATTAACTATGTGCTTTGATTGAGGGTTTAGTCCATTTATATGTAAGGTGATAGTTTATGTGTGTTCATTAATTGCCATTTTTCTATTTGATTTCTGGTTGTTTTGTAGTTCTTTTCCCTTCTTTTATTTTCCTCTCTCTTGAGGTTTGATGATTTTATTTAGTGGTATGTTTAGGTATTTTTTATCCTATAATAAAGGATAAAAGGATAAAGCAACATCTGAAGGGCTAGGAGACAGAAAGATATTCTCACCAAGGAAGAAACCCCACCATGGGGGCAACACAGCACAATGAGGAAGAGATCTCCATGGTTTGGAACTTTTCCTGGGAAGCAGGGGGAGGTTTGTACCTAACACCCCAACCATATGGTCCAGCATAGTGGAGATAAATGCTTTGGAATCTCTGCATTGAGAACCAGAGGGAAGTGAGCATATGAAAAGCCAAAGAAAAAGTAGAGACTAAGAACCAGTCCTTAATCGGTCAGTATGCAGATTCACTTGATCTGGAACCCAGCACAGGAACTAGTCTGTGATGCCTGACGTGCAGATGAAGGAATGACGGATACCATCCCTATAGCACTGGTCTGGAAGGAAAGACATTTTAAGTAATAATCTGCGGTCACAGTTACCAGCAAGTGTCATCTAGCAACCTTGCTGAGGGTAAATGGCTTATGAGGGCTCCCCAACCCTGGGAAGCAGTCAAACTGACTGGGGGCCAACTGACAGCAATCAAATGACAGAAAAAAAGCCTGGGTCCTTGCATCTCCATCTGCCGGCGAGAAAGCAAGCTCCCCACCCCCACTCCATGGGCGTCCCAAAGCATAGCCAAGTATCAAGGAGGGCCCAATTCCCTGCTGACCCACTGCCTGCCAGATCCTGTGCACAGTCCACCCCCTACGTGACCCTGCACAAGGGCCCACCACCACTGCCTGCAGTGTTTTATATGTAGACTTAAGGCTGTTGGAGTATTTTTTAGGCTCAGGGATCATTCCTGCATTGCTTATTTGGCTACTTCCCCTATGTTTTATTTTCTCCTCTGGAGTTAAAAACACTCATATGTTTGACCTCTTATATCCACATCACAGAGTTCATAGACATTTAAGAGAAAGCAATGACTATAATTAAACCTATGTCCCGGGTTTCTGCACCAATATGATACAGATGAAACATCATTCATTCTTCTTTCAGCACGTTCTATAAAAGTATACAGTGGCTGGGCCTCCCCAGTGGTGCGGCGGTTGAGCGCTGCGCTGTGGACCTGTCGGCAGCGGCAACGCGAGTTCGACGCCCGGCCAGGGAGATTCCCACAGGGCGCGGCAGACCTCTCCTGCCTCCCCGCTGCTCCCCTCAGCAGTGTGTTTCTGATCTGCCTGTTCTGCTCCCCACTCTGTCTCTGGTGAGTCTGGTGTCTCTGGCCTGCACCCCAGCTTGTATGCATAAATAAATAAATCTTTAAAAAAAAAGTATAGTGGGTGAGAGTGGTGAGGGAGAATCATTTTCTAAAATAAAAGGTATTTTGGAAATGAGGATAACATATTAGAGGCATGGGCTCTAATCCTGAATTTGCTCACCCGTTGTTCTCTGTCTCACTTCCCCCTTTTATAATAAGGATGATAGATTGAATAGTCTCTGAGAGTCTTTCTAGCTCTGAAATTCCATGAAAACGTAATTCTCACCACTTTTATCCTCCCAAAGTCTGGGGGAAAGGGAGAATAAATGTTGGATAGGTTTTATTATTTCAGCTTAACAATTAGCTCTTGAGTTGATTAATACTCTTCTGGCAAGTACTGCATCTTAGTGAAGATGATTTAGTATTTCAGCAATTGCTGGATTCTTATAAATGTGCCAGCTTGGTGTATTGAAATTAGTAAGATTTCTAAAGGTATTTCAAGCTGGCCTTAATTAATTAAATGCTGGGTAGATACAGTCCAAGGTTAACCACTTAATAAATTGGCAACCAAATAAAAAATGGAATCAAACATTTTGAGCAGCTTACTGGAAGGGATCCTGGCTCTCTACCAAGTGATTCTGTAGCAATGTTGGCAGCAGGGGGGGTGATTTTCAAGTTCCTGACTCATTGTCACTATATCCTTTCACCCAACACTGAATCCTTCCACCCCCCAAAAAAATCTGCACAGTATTGCTTCATATGTAGCGACAAAGGTTATTGTGTTAGTGTCCTTAGACTAAAATAAACCCCCCTTGTGAAATGTGAATAATTGAAACAGGCACCATCTTCAATTCACTGTGCCTTAGTAATAAGACTATTGTGAAGGAGGACAATAGTGATAATTCTAGGTATACAGAAAAGTTCCTAGCTATTTCTCTGAACTGATATTTAAATGAAAGACTAGATTGAAGGTAAAGGGAAGATACTTAGAAAAAGGGGTCATAAAATAAGAGGCTTTGATCCTGTTTAGAATACTGTAGAGAGTGTAAATTACTGGACATTCGAAAGAGAGAAGTAAATAAGGGTTGACCTTGTACCCAGTGAGTAGATTAATTCAGGAGCATTTTTTGTTTTCTAAGAAACTAAAGGAATAGATATTATTACTCAGTTTTACCCAACCCACTTCCCTTCCCCTCTGGTAACCACCATTCTGTTGTCAGAAGTTTTTTTCAAAAACAAAAAGTATGCTCCTTTATTGGATCAAGATTCTTAACTGGTATCCAGTGATATATCTGCTCAACAGAGATCTATGCAGATATTATATATTCTCTATCCAGACAGGTTTTCATTACACTGTGCTTTTTGATGGAATACCTCCATTTATGAAGCTTTATATATCAAAATTTGACCAGGCTATCCATGAATTCATCTCTGAAAAAGTTAAAATGACGTTTACTTTCAGCTACTGTATCTTATAGTATTAAAACTGATGCAAAATATCTGGCACTTTGAGACAAAAAACGCTCCTGAATTGACCACCACCAGTTCAGAATTCTGACTCTGAGCCCATGTGACAGTGCCAATGAAGACATGTCAGAATTGCCCCACGTGTAGCTTGGCATTGGTGCACAGGCCTTCCTATTATTATATCCAGGGAAATAAAGGCCTGTTTTATAAGTACCAATTTGAGATACAAATTAAGGATACAGCATAATCAGAACTGCATCTTGAGCAGTCTCATATCCAGCGCCACATGAAAACTTTCAGAAACTTCTGGTCAATTGTACGTACCCATGACGCTTCCCAGCAACAGAGACATTAATATGTTGATTTAAATCCCTTCACTCAGTCCACATAGCCCTGAGGTCACCCTGCAGCGCGCCCATCACAAATACAGGAGTTGGAGTGACCAAGTTTGACAACAGGCTACCTCTGTCAAGGTGGGAAGGCCTAGCATGTATCAGTTTTCGAGAAGGGCATCAGGGCTTCAAATCCTTTGTGTGCATCTCCATTACAATGGAGAATGTCAATTCCAAATAAGCTCCTACAGGTGCTGCCGATTCTCCCATCAAGTCCTCAAGTCCTCATTAGGAGAGAATTACGTTTTAAAAGTGGCACCTTAAGGGCCTCCCTGGTGGCGCAGCGGTTGAGCGCTGCGCTGTGGAGCTGTCGGCAGCGGCCATGCGAGTTCGACGCCCAGCCGGGGAGAATCCCACATGGCGCGGCAGACCTCTCCTGCCTCGCCCGCTGCTCCCCTCAGCAGTGTATCTCTGATCTGCCTGTTCTGCTCCCCACTCTGTCTCTGGTGAACCCTCTCGCCGCCCCACGCCTCTGGCCTGTACCCCAGCTTGTATGTATAAATAAATAAATCTTTAAAAAAGTGTCATCTTAAACTGCAAAGATCATAAACATCACAAGGAAACATGCCAAAGGAGAAGCCCTGTTGCCTAAATGCCCACTTCACCCCCCAAACATCTCACACCCACCCTTTTGCTAAACTTCTATAACCCCATTTTTTAAAGTTTTGCTCTTTTTTTAAATAAGGGAAAGGAGACAGACATGTTGGTGAGTGCTGTGTGTATTCACACAGAGATACAACGTCATCTCTGGGTCCAATACACAGAGAAAGGAGGAAACACGCCAGAATTCTCTGCACTACTACAGGGCCCAGCACGCCCAGCTTCCAGCACAGCTAAGGGAGCAGGTTTGTCTTTTTTCCGAGTATAGCAGTGTTGATTTCTCAGGTTTTGTAGACAGGAAGGGGAAAAAATGAAGTTGGACTAGAAAGTGGTAAAGATTCTGTATTCTACTCAAGTCTCACTTCCCTCAAAAAGTAAATTGAGAACTAGGGTATAAAAGAGAGAAAAGAGACCTCAGATACAGGCGACTGAGCACAAGAAGAGGAACAAAAAAACACTGCGACTTGCTGCCAGGCGCTGGAGAAAATAAAGGCTGTAATCCATCGGTGCTCCACTACCATCTCCTTCATCCTCTCCTCCCTCCCCCTCATCATCTTCCTCTTCTTTGCCTTCACTCTCATCCTCCTCTTCATCAATATCTTTCAATCCTTCTTCATCTTTATCTTCATCATCTATGTCAAGAACCACATGGCGCTATAACAGATTTGGCCAAATATCCTCTCAACGGCCTCTCCTAAGTCAAGGCAGCTCTCTGGTTCCTCATACTGCTCCTTCCTACTGGCTTTGTGCTGCATTTGGCTAGAATGTTTCATCAGATTCTTTCCAGATTTCCATTTGATTTCAGTGGTCTTTGAAGATGGATCACCACTCTCATTTAGATGAAATCTTTGGAGAGAACCTATTTTTGAAGTAAGGGTTTTCATCAAAATACAATAAAAATCTATTCCGTCACTATACCTCTTGTCAAAGAATGCTCTGTGTTCTCATCCTCCTCCCCCAGTAGTGCAGACACTGGTAGATGATTGACAAATGTTACCCCCAAATCTGGGAATTTGGCGATCAATTCTGACCTCTTCTGAAAAAATGGTGAAATTTGCTATGTTTATATTCTACTTTCAAAGTTTCCTCACTGGATTCTTCATTAAGTCTGTCTGTTTCATTCTGTACTTCTCCAATCTGTTCAACTGTTTCTTGCTGCTCTTTTTCTCACTTCTGCTTACCCAGGGAGTTTGACATCTCCTCCGGCCCAGGCACAGCAGGAAGTCTTGGTTTCTTCACTCAAAGCTGGAGATGAGACTTGTGTTTTGGACCATGTGTGAGGAGAGCCCCGAGCCAGACCCAAAGGAAAACAATGTCTGAAAGAGGCGCTGAGGACTCCTGTTGTCAGATTTTAGGCTTTATTTTGGTTTGTACCTTTGTTTTGTTTCTTTATCTTCCACGTATGTGTGAAACCATCTGGTATTTGTCTTTCTCCTCCTAACTTATTTTGCTTAATGTCATCACTTCCAGCTCCATCCATGTTGTCACAACTGACGAGGTGCATCTTTTTATAGATCCTGCACAGTTCTTGACAGCTTTGGCAATGGGGATGGGTATGCTGTGTTAGGAGAGAGAAGAGTCTCCAAATGTGGTAAAGAATGCTTTCTCTTCAGGGTGGGAATAAAGGCCCTCCACTGTTCTAGATGTTACTGAGAATAAGGAGGACAAGAAGACGGTCCAGTGATCCTCTGCTTATTGTCCATCTTCCTTTGGGTAGGAGTTTGAAAGATTGTTATCATGAAAAGTTGTACAGTCACACCGGAAAACACTTTGGTATTTTCCTGGAAAGTTAAACAGGATTTATTATGAGACTCAGCCATCCCCCTCCTGAGTCTGCCTCTGAGAAATGGAAACTTTTGTCAGAGCATTGGTGTTTCTGTCAGCTGTATTCATAATTGCCCCAAACTGGAAAGAATTCAAATTTTTGCATGATATTAAATTTTTTATTTTTACATTTTTTAAACATTTATTTATTTATGCATACAACCTGGGCTAGAGGCCAGAGGCGTGGGGCGGTGAGAGGGTTCACCAGAGACAGAGTGGGGAGCAGAACAGGCAGAGCAAATGAAGTACACTGCTGAGGGGAGCAGCGGGCAAGGCAGGAGAGGTCTGTGGCGCCATGTGGGATTCTCCCCAGCCAGGCATCGAACTCGCGTCGCTGCTGACGACAGTTGCACAGCGCAGCGCTTAACCACCGCGCCACCAGGGAGACCCATATATTAAAATTTTTAGTTAAAATTTTTTAATTATTTAAAAACAATATTAAAAATGTTTTGCAAGATTAAATTGTTTTAAATGTTGCATGTTGGGAAGCCCACTGATTTACTCGCTGCTCCTCGATGGAAGTCAAATGTTTTCAGATGACAACTTTGTAAAGTTTAAGTTTTTGAGATGTAAGTAGGAAATGATAGGGATTGTGTTTGAATTACAAAAGCATCAACCAAAAACATTCAAACACAATTAAAAACCAAAAGACCTGCACACGTACACCCTCTCTAACCCTGTAACTTCAATCTCCATCTGAATAAAATTTCTTGTCTGTTAACCAGATCTTACTCTGAGCTCCAAATGTAAACACATCATTTCTTAATGTTCTCTGTTTCTGATACTTCAAAATTTAACATACTCAAAAAATGAAGTCATTTTGTTTTTCAATCAAAACTTTGTCATCTTCTTACATTCACTATGATTTTCTTCCTACTTATCACAGTTTACAACGACATTTTTGTTTATAGCCTATTTCCTCTACTGGACTGTAACGTACACGTGGACAGGAACTACATCTGTTTACTGCCACCCTGTTTCCAGAGCCTGGGCTCAGCACAAATGCGGTGGGCACTGGGACTGCTGAGTCCAAGAACCTACAGCCAGGATGGGCATCGGCGGGTTGAGCAGAACGAGACATTCAGACACTCATTTGTGGAGCCTGAGCTTTGACGACCAAATAAATATAAGGCTTTGCTGTGGAGCTGCTTTCTCCCTCCATAACCCTGAGCACTCTCTTGCCTGCTACCCCAGTCTCAGGGTGACTTAAGAAAAATACTGAGTATTCTGGGGAACTTGGAGGGATGACAGACTCAAACTTCTGTAACTATGTTAGATGTGGGTGCCCAAGTCACCATCTTACCTGGTTCTTTGGGGGTGTCTGCAAGCGTGAGCTTGCAAGTCAGAGCTGTAGCCATGTGGAGGCAAAAAAGGCCCCAGGCCTGGGCTCTTAGTGGTCTCCAGGCGGAGCATGGGGAAGAGGCAGCACTAACTCTGGGTCAAGAAAAAAAGATCCCTATTCCTACAGCTCAGCTTTAAAAAACATTATCTACAAGACTCCAGCAGCATCCTTCATACCCAAAGGTAAAAGAGTGAATGCTGTCCCCTAAGATCATCAGGCAGTCAGACTCTAGCCCAACTACGCAGATCTATGAATAAGAAAAACATCCCTGTTGTAAGCCACTGGCATTCTGGAGTCGCTTGTTACATGATAATATTTCAGGCAATGCCACTTTTTATAACTAGTAAATAAAGGGAAAGAGCCAAATATTTTGTCTGCTTTTTTTTTTGATGAAATTACTTCAGGTCAGCCAAATATTTTGTGTGGAAAAATTTTCTAGAGAAGAATTCCAGCCTATAAATGCAAAAGTAATGATATCACCATTTTCAAACCTATAGTAAGATGACAGTTCTAATAAAAGATCATCAAAAACTGCAAAAATTAGATGTAAAATGGTTGGGTAAGATTACAGTGCATAGCTCAGTCTGACAACATGTGCATAAACTAATCCGTGTTAACATTACAAAAAGACACACTATGTGTCTCCTGATGGGATGCAATAGGAAGTACAAATAGCACCATTTATAATTTATTCTTGTCATAATTTGAAGCTAAATCTGATAAAACTTCTACACCTAACTACAGAAAATACAGGGGCAGAGGAACTGGTGAGTAGCGGCACCAGGTAAGGAGCCGAGGATGCTGCAAGACGAAAACAACAGCGCAGGGGATGAGGACTTAGCAAGTCCAGAGTGTGGGAAGTTTTGTAGCACAAACAATTGATTGTTTCCAAAAATACACTGGAAAAGGCAAGACAAATAGAACCATGATTCAAACAAACCAATTGTAAAAAACATAGGAAACAAACAGGAAAATGTGAATATTGAATTGATATTTGATGATATTAAGGAATATTGTGATGTTTAGATGTGATAGTGTCTTTAGATGCAACAGGAATAATTGTTATCTTTAGAGACACTGTTACAATCGTATTTTTAAATGAGCCTTTGTCTTTTAGAGATGCATGCTGAAATATTTATGGATGAAATGTTCTTGTTTCGAAATTGAGGGCAGTGAGTGGTGGGTGTACATGAAACAAGACTGGCTAAGAACCTTGATTTTTGACTAGAGCAATTGGGTGCATTTAGCAAAATAGGGAGGCTAGAAAGAGAAACAGGTTTTGATTGGAACAAGGGGAGTGACAGATCAGGAGTTCTTTTTTTTATACATTAGATTTAAAATGCCTATTAGATGTAGAAGTGGATATATCAAGCAGATAATTAGATATGAGAGTCAGGGGTTCAGCTGAGAGGTCAGGTTGGAAACTAACTTTGGGTGTCCCAGATTCTGTAGTTTACACCTCCCTATGTGATCTCATCTCTCCACATGTCTTCAGTACTTTCTAGGTTAGGAAGTTATTTTGTTCTCTACAGTTCTGACCACTCCTACAGGGAGTTTCAGTTTGTTCAGTCATTTCAGATTACAAGTTAGCAGTATACAGAAAAATTAAAATGCACACCCTCAAGGACCAAGCAACTCCACTTCTCCATGTCTACCCCTAGAGTAATAGGTGCACATAAGAAAAGGTAGTCATGACAAGGTCCTGTATACCTCGTTTGAAAATAGCCCAAATGTCCACCAGCAGGGGAATGAATGGCTTAACTAAAAATATTTTCATACTATGGAATATTATGCACCAGTTTAAAATAATGTGACTAGAAGATCTCCAAGATACATTGTTGAATTTAAAGGGCAAATTTCAGAGGAATATTTCTATTTCCATGTTGATACTGAAAAAAGTGTGTGTGCACGTGTTTGCATAGATGGATTTGTATACATGAACATGAAATTTTTAAATATTTTAAATACTATACAACAAGCAGATAACATTGGTTACATTTGGGTTAGGCACTGGGTTTGTAGGCTGGTCAAGAGAACATTTAGCTTTATAAATAAAATTTTAGCTTCACAATGAAAAGATACATGTCATTTGCAAAATCATCTTTTTTTTCTTATTTAAAAGGCTGGCATAATTAGATATAACTATCTGGAATACAGTCATAGCAAAATACAGAGTGAAGTGGTTTAGAACAGGAACTTTGGAGCAGGACTTCCTGTTTTAAATTCTGGCCCAGTGGATATGTTTGAGCAACATGCATACTTTCTCTGTGCTTCTTTCCTCAGAGGGTTGGAGTACAATGATATATTCATGAACCTTAAAAGACCGCCTACCACACAGTAAATGTAAATAAGTCTCAGCAGCTTTTGTTATTATCGTTATTATTTACATTTCTTAATAAACTCCTAGAATAGTGTATTAAGGGTGTCTGAATACTGTTCTTGTGAAAAGGGTATTTGTGGTAGATTCATTCATTAGATATTTTGCATATTTACTATGTGCAATTATGCCTGATGTGTTTTCATTCATAGATTCTGTCTGCCTGAGAAACTGTAACATAATACTTCAATGGTTTTGTCAAAGAATCAAGAAGAAAGAGAAAAAAAGAAGGGAGGGAGGAAAGAAGGAAGAAAGAAAAAAGAGCACGCAAAAGACATACATGTTCCATTGCTAACATGCAGAGTTGAATCCAATTAGATGAAAGTATTTTTTCATAAAGTAAATTAGATTTTAAAGTTTCTCTCATCCAATAGGTATGCAGTGCTTATAATACTTTCACCAGTATCCCAAACGTGAATCGTTCTATCTCTTCTAAAAGTTGTTTTTAACAGAGGAGTCATTATTCCACGAAGCCAACTGTTCGGCTGTGGCGCAACTACAAACCAGCAGCTCCGCTCCTCCAAGACCGGGCTCCTTTCCCACTGGAGCTGCACAGATCAGCTCTCTCATCTTCTATGTGGTATTTCACACAGTGATCCTGACACCCCAAAATAATGTACTTTCAGGCTAAAAGTTCCCGCACTTATTTGATTTCCAATCACCCTCATTATCCTCTGGACTATTCCAGTTCAGCGATGTTACACCTAAAGCGCAGGGTTTGGCATTCTTGTTGCTGGGAAAGTACATCTGCAACTGCCACTTGCTACTTTTCCATCTATCAGAGATAATCTGGAGCGGTTGTTCTTCTAATGACCTCATACAATCAACCCTCCTGGCATCTAATTAAAAATAAACATATCAGGGTCCTTATGTTTCCCTGTGGAGCTGCTCTAATTCATCTCTGTCCTCTGGCTATTTTATATAAGATAACCACAGGGCAGTTAATTTTGGAAGCACATATGATAGCAACTTGCAGTTCAAGTTTTTTTTTTTTTCCCCATAATATACTTTCAATCAGTCCTTCTGGTTATACTCAGTCATGGTTTTCTTATACCTACTTTTCTATCCAAAACCCTATTTAGAGAAGACTGAAAAATGACCCTATAAAATGAGATGACCTAAATCAACGAAACCTAACCACGTCACCCCTCTGCGACCGGGTGACATCTATTTGCTGTGGGGTCCTGGCCCCGCTTGTCCTCCCCCTTGTCCTAGTTGCTCTTGGTGCCCAGGTTCCTGCTGTTCAGCTCAGTTTAAGTCAGGCAGGGGCCTCTCTACAGGGCAAGGGACCGGGCATGAGGAACACACTGGGAACCGGTGCGCGCTGCAAAGACCAGGCGGCGGTGGCGGCCAGGTGACAAGAGCTGCTAGAAGCCCTCACCTGGAAGTGTTCGCAGGAAGTCAGGGGAGAACAGGGGATAAAGACAGGACGCTCTGAGGAGCGGACACTCTGGAGGCCCCAGCAAGAGCCCCTGGTCCGTCAGCCCTGGCTGGCACCGACCGTGACGCCCCCACGCGTGCGCAATCCTCATGTGCCTGCACACCGTCTCCAGGGTGGTTCTAAATAAACGCGAGGCTGCCCCTGGACGGGGTGCACCTTCGTGGTGTGCCCCTCTGGCTCCTCGCTGTTCCACGTGGACTTTGACCTTTCCGGAACCACGCCGCCCCCAACCCTGCAGTCCCCACAGCCTATTCTCACTCAGAAATGAAGTTCACGGGGCACCATACCTGAACGTGCATCTCTAGGCCCTGAGAGACCCTGTAGTTACCAAGCTCCTACTCTTAGAATGCCCAGGGTTTGCTCTTTTATTGGGGTCACTGAATTCAGAGTTATTTTGTTCTTCAGGACTTTTAATTAATTCCCAGCTGAGAACTTCGAAATTTAGGGGCTTCACCGGATCTCTTTTCCACCTACACTTACTCCCATCCTCAACTAGTCTTGTATGTTAAATGCTGTATACCTGCGTGGACATTTACTGTCTGACAAAGGAGCCAGGTAGATTGAATTATGTGGCTTCCGTTTGAACCTGCCCTTTGAATTCTGCAGTCTGTGGTGTCAGATTCATCTTAAGGCTCCCTTTAAAGTCACAGGCGGCTGCTGGTGCTCACGGCTCACTGTCCCCAGGTAGTAGAAAATACACCGCATTGCTTCCCACAGTCGAAAGTTTATCAAAGGCTTTTTCCATAATAAATTTCCATTATCATGTAGTTTTCTCTTTCAACCTGTTAATACGGCAAATACTTTCATACATTTTCTAATAGTAAACCTCTCGCATCTCCAGCATAAAAACAATCATTGCATTCAATTATTAATATCTCGTGTAGGAATTAACATTTATGGAAATGGATATGTCATTTTCCTTTAACAGAATAATGTCTTTGTTTTAGTATCATGATTATGTCATCTTCAACGGATAGTTAAGGAGTTTTCCTTTTTTCTGATGCCTGGGGGAGTTTGATTGAAATTAGGGTGATGTTGAAATATAGTCAAACTGCCTGTAAAACCATCTGGATTAAGTCTTTTCTTTGGAGGATATTTCAAAATACTGCTTCAATTTATTTCATGACTCTAGGACAATTTTTATATGAGGGGGGGTCAGTATTGGTAAGTTTAGGTTAAACCTCTTAATTGTGATATTGATATCTTCTATATTTTTTTGAGCCATGTTTGGCTGCGTGACCCACACAAGTGTTGAAATCTCTCTGTTTATGATAGATTTGTCAACTTCTCCGTGACTCTGCCAATTTTTGCTTCACATTTCTGGAGCTACAAATGTGATGAAAATTGCTATAACTTTGTAGTGGATTAAGTCTTTATCATTCAGAGGTCGTCCTCTATACATCTAATAATATTTTTATACAAAGTTGATTTTATCTGAAATTAATGTAGGCACAACATTTTCCTTTTCTCAATATTTGCCTTATATGTTTTCTTCCCCATTCTTTTACTGATAAGAAAAACTTTTGTTGAACTAAGTTCTAAACATCTGATGCTCTTATTACTGACTTGTAAAGAATTATTTTTAACAATTTGTATGTAATCTTCAAATCAGCACATTTTGATCACTTGCCCTTTAATTCTACATGGAATTTAATTCTGAGAAATTCCAATTATGCAGTTGGCCCATGACACATGCCAACGCAACTACGCACATTCATTTGGAGAGTTAGTTTATAATGATTTCTAATCATTCAAGTTCACTGCAAGTACACTTTGTGTCAAGCTCTCTGTTACTACTTATTCCTGCATTTAAATGGTGGATTTGGAACAATGATAGTACAGTGGTTGTAACGATGATAGGAAAAAAACCTTGAATTACTTCAATTTCATCATTTTGTTTTTTTGATTTCTATTCAAAGCAGTGCAACAGAGTAGGAACAATGAGATTGAATACTTTTGTTTGATAAGTGAAGGCTTTAGCTCACACATGAAATATTTTGAGTTTGAATAATGTGCTTAAAATTAAAATTTACTCACATTAAATCAATTATTGTTTTAAAACTAATGAAACCAAAAGGCAATGGTTTTCACATATTATTACATGAATATTATTGAAAATACTTTTTTTTTATATGAAGGAAGAGAGCATTAAAAATTTTCTCCTCCAAGTGATAAAAACACTAGGTATGCCACTGTTAGCAATTTTCTCATTGTCTTTATAAGTTCTTAGAATGTTCTCCTTTAAGGTGAAAAACCCATTAAAAAATAAAGACTATACGACATTGTTAAAAGAAGCAGAACACTTGACAAAATGGAAAGCTATTCCTTGCTCATGGATAGGAAGAATTAACTTTGCTAAAATGGCCATCTTACACAATGCAATAGACAGATTCAATGCAACCCCTATTAAAGTATCAGTGGAATTCTTCAAAGAAATAGAGCAAATGTTACTGAGACTTATATGGAACTCCAAAAGACCCCAAATGGCCAACACAATCCTGATAAAAAGAAGAATGGAGATATTACAGTTCCAGACTTCAAAGTACACTACATATCTATAGTAATCAAAGCAGTATGGTATTAGAATAAAAATAGACATGCCGACCAATGGAACTGAATTGACAACCCAGAAGTAAAATCACACTTATATGGAAAATTGATGTATGGCAAAGGAGCTATACATATACAATACAGAAAGGAAAGTCTCTTAGCAAATAAGAAAACTGATGGGGAAAATGCACAGCCACATGCAAAGCAATGAAACTAGACCATGATCTCACACCATATATACAAATGTACTCAAAATAGATCAAAGATTTGGGTGGAAGAACTATCTCACAAAAATTAACTCAAAATGGATTTGAGACTTGGATGTAAGACCTGAAACCATAAAATACATAAAAGAAAACATATGCAAAACACACAGTGAGATTGGCTTTCTGTAATGTCTTTAGAATTTTACTCTACTGACAAGGGGAAAATATACTCAAAAATAAATCAAATGGGATTATATACAACTGAAAAGTTTCTACGTGGTGGAAGAAACTATCATTAAAATGAGAAGACACCCCACTGAATCAGAGAAAACATTTGTAAATCATGCAACCAACAAGGAGCTAATCTCCAATATCTGCAAAGAAATCAAATGACCAACAAAAAGAAAACAAATAACCAAATCAAAAAATGGGCAGAAGAGCTAAATAGACACTTCTCCAAAGAAGACATACACATGACCAATAAGACATTAAAAAATTCTGATCATCACTTATCATCAGGAAATGCAAATCAAAACTGCAGTGGGATATTGTCTCACACCAAAAGAATGGCCCATATCAAAAAGACTAGAAACAGCAAGTGTTGTCAAGGGTGTAGAGAAAAAGGAATCTGCATATACTATTAGTGGGAACATAGACTGGTGCGGTCCCTATGGGACACAATATGGCGATATCTCAAAATATTGAAAATAGATCTTCCATATTAACCATCAATTCTACCTCTATGTATCTACCCAAAGAATACAAAAACATTAATTCAAAGCATATATGCATGCCTGCATTCAGTGTAGCACTATTAACAGTAGCCAAGTTATGCCAATGACCTAAGTGCCCATTGACAGCTAAGTGGATAAGGAAGATGTAATATGAATACACAATGAAATATTAGTCAGTGATGAAAAAGATGAAGTCTTGCCATTTTTTACAATATGGATTGAACTGGAGGGGATAATGCTAAGCAAAATAAGTCAGAAAAGGAAAGATAAATACTGAATGATTCCACTCATATGTTTAATATAAAGAAACAAAACAAAGGATCATGCAAAACTAAAGCAAAACGAACCCCAGAAATCTGACTGTAGAACTGAAGCTACTAGAGGAAAGAGGGTGGGAAGGAGGGGAAAAAAGGGAGGAGGGGGCCCCATGGACTATGGTGGAGGATTATGGATACTTTGGTGAATAGGCATGACTGGTAACATACACTTGAAGAGGTGTGGATCACATACAATGGTGTAAAGCAACATTACTTCAATAAAAAATAATAGTTATTTTTTCCTTTCTGTTTTAATTAAGGTAACATTAGTTTACAGGGGCCTCCCCAGTGGCGCAGCAGTTGAGCGCTGCGCTGTGGAGCTGTCGGCAGCGGCGACGCGAGTTCGACGCACGGCCAGAATCCCACATGGTGCGGCAGACCTCTCCTGCCTGCCCGCTGCTCCCCTTAGCAGTGTGTTTCTGATCTGCCTGTTCTGCTCCCCACTCTGTCTCTGGTGAACCCTCTCGCCGCCCCACGCCTCTGGCCTGTACCCCAGCTTGTATGTATAAATTTTAAAAAAATCTTAAAAAAAAGCAAACATTAGTTTACAACTTTATATATGATTTAGAGGTATAGGACCTCTCCCTCCAGATGCTGTTACCATAACACACCCACCACCAAAATACCCACTTTGTTCTCCTCTTCTCCTCCCTCTCTGGTACCCTCAATTCTACAGTCATATTTCTGGAGTTTGTTATTGGTTTGGTTTAATCTGACCCTTCATTTTGTTTCTCTACATTCCATGTATCAGTGACACCATCTGGTATTTGCCTTTCTCCTTTGCATAATCCCCTACAGTTCCATCCATGTTGGTATAAATGGCAAATTTATCTTTTCTTTTTAATAGTTGAGTATTGTTCAATTGTGTCTAAATACCACATCTTCCCGATCCACTCATCTATCTTTGGGCACTTAGATTGTTTCCATAGTTTGACTTTTGTAAATAGTGCTGCAATGAGCGTAGGCGTGCACATATCCCTTCAAATATTTGTGTGTTTGTATTCTTCAGGAGTGGAATTGCTGGCTCATACGGCAGATCCATTTTTAATATTTTGAGGGCCTCCATATTGTTTTCCATAGGGGCTGGACCAGTCTACATTCCCACCAACAGTGATCAAGGGTTCCTTTTGCTCCACACACTCACCAAAACTTGTTTTTTTTTTTTTTGGTATTTTTATATGGAACATTCTCGCATTTGTGAAGTGGTATCTCATCGTGGTTTTGATTTGTACTTCCCTGACCATAAGTAACAATGAGCATTTTTTCATGTGCCTGTTGGCATCTGTGTGTCATCTTTGGAGAAGTGCCTATTTAGCTATTCTGCCTCATTTTTATTGTTATTTGTTTTCTTTTTGTTGAACTATCAGTTCTTTGTAGGTCTTAGATATCAGCCCCTTTGTCAGATGTGTTATTTTTTGTGTGTATAGCATTTGTCATGTATTTCCTATTAACCTATCTGTGTCTTTATAATAAAATTAGTCTCTTGCAAACAACTTATTGTAGGTTGTGGTTTTGTATCCGAGAGACAAAAAGAGAAAATGTTTCTTTCTTTCTTTTTTTTTTTTTGGTAATATAAGGAACTCATATTTGAAAGTCAAAATAAGTGAAGTCAAATGAGTATATTTTCCAAGATGAGTCAATGCCACCTGACCCAGCAGGATTGAAAATCACAGTAGGAAATAAGGAAAAATTAAAAGTGCTTCTGGACATTTTGACATTGAATGAATAATGCATGACTTTCAAGCCATATATAATACAAATTAAAAATTTTGAGTCAATAGCTCAGTCACATTTTATAACAGGATTGCAATAAAGAGTGAAGTATAGGGCTAAGTCATAGTCATGACTGAAATACACATATCTTTCAATTTATACTCCCAGCTATAAGGGAGTAATGGCATTAATTATTTATAATTAAAATTATTCTGAAACTTTTTATTTATGAATAGAATAGACTGTAGTGCATTGATACATGTTATTTTTTCCCAGCAGTTTTTCAATATGCCATCGCAAGGACACAACAATTTACAGCATAATCACTACTTTTGTTAAGTTTGTATCTTAGCAGCAGAAGAAAGAAACATGTAATTAAATAATTACAAGTGTGGTGAGAACACTGAGTGCTACAGAAATGTATAATGAAAGACATAATCAAATCTTCAAGGGATCAGAGCCAAAGGTGATAGTTAAGAGATCTAAAGAATACTCAAGAGTCAGCTATCAGAAAGGGTTGGTTTGATAGGCTGATATGGGCAAATGCAGGAGAAAACTTGGTATATTAAGAGAAGTGAGAAAATGCCAGCATATCTGGAATAAAATGAGGTGAAGAAGGCAGGGTATGAGATAGAAGAGAAGTAGGTAAGGACCTGGCAGTGTTAAAAAGTTTGCTTTAACCCATCAACAGATGAGTGTATAAAGAAGCTGTGGTGTATCTACACAATGGAATACTACTCCAGTATATAAAGCTATACAAAGAGATGAAGTCTTTCCATTGTGACAACATAGATAGAATTGGAAGGAGATTCCTTCTAAGCAAAATAAATCAGAAGGAGAAAGACAAATACTGGATGATGTCACTCATATGTGGAATACAGAGAAAAAAAAAACAAACAGACAAAATAAACCAAGACAAATCCTAGCAATATGACTGCAGAATTGAGGCTACTACAAGGGGAGGGAGGATTTAGGTGAGAAAAAGGGGGGAGGGGGCCAATAGTCTATGGTGAAGAACTCTGGATGCTTTGGTGGTGAATGCAGTGTGGTAACATAAATCTGAAGAAGTGTGAACTTAAACTTCTAAATCATATGTAGTGTTGTAAACCAATGTTACCTCAAAGTAAAAAAAAAATGTTTGATTTAGTAATTAGGGAGCTGCACAGAGCAATGAAGACCAAGATAGTGACAACATTTCATTTAATAAATTTTACTCTTTGCTCTGTTGAGAAATTTTTGGAATGGGGTCAATAAACTTTATGAGAAACCTAGTTAGGCTATTGGAGCAATACAGTTAAGTTTTACTAATAGCTTTTTGGTTAGTAAGTTACTGTTTGGAGACATAAAAAAGTTAATCAATTGGGGAGATTTTTAAGAAAGAGAGAATTTATAGGACTTTTAGATTTATTGCATATATGAGGTGACAGAGAAGATAAACTGATTCATAAGCTTATGATTTAAGCAGTTGAAGGGATAGTATTACCATTTATTGAACTTGAGAGCCCCAGAATATGAGCAGTTTTGAACTTGAGCTACCGATGATATATGCAGATGTAGAGTATGCAGTTACTTATAGTCTTAGCTTAGAAAAAATAGTGTTTTCTGGAGAAGCAAATGTGAAAGTCATCAGCATATTGACGGTAGCTGAAGTCATAAGTGTGGGGTGTCATTTCTTAGGAAAAGTGCATAGAATTGAAAAGCAAAGCAAAGTGTTTGGAAAAGGCGAGTACTACAATACTGAAGAACCAGGTAGAGGAGAAGGACCTAGAAAAAGGAACTGGGAACTGGGAAGAAGTTACATAAATAGGAGGGAAACCGGGGGTGGAGATGGTATCACAGGAATTGCCCTACTTTGTTCCAGGGAGAATGGACTGAGATAAGTCTAGATACACACTGCACTCAGAGGATCCCATAATATGGGGGACAACACCAGAGTGTATCATGATCACTGGGTTCAATATTGACTGCCCACGACAGAGGAGACACTGAAGAAAATCAATCCTGGGAACATGAAAGTATGAGTCTGAGAGAGGTTTCCATTGGGGTGAAAACCATGGTTCCTACCCATGGCCAGGGAGGGCAAAACTGTTTGCTGTGGATCTAACCATGAAGGATATAGGTAGGGGTGCTGGGGTGAGCCAGGTGGACAGGGCCCCCAGTGAGAAAGACAAAGTCCAGAAAGGTACAACTGATCCCACCAATTTCCTCCAGGAGTGGGCAGAAATGGTAACCAAGCAAATACAGTGAAGACAGATTGGGAAAGCACTGGGGTGCCACCAAAAGCCCAGCCTGCTGAGTGCAGAGATGTGGGTCTGAAACCCAAAACAAGAGGGCTAACAGTGGTAACACAGGCACAAGTCCAAGTACACCACTTTTCATCAGCAACAGACCCCTCCAGGAACCGCCCCCACCCACCCACAGAAGACCCTGCCACAGGTTAGTTCTCCCTCACATACAGAGCCATCTACTGGAAAAGTGGGTGTTCTACACCTGTAATATTCGGAAAGCAAATAAAAGGAAGAAGAAAAAACACAACAAATGGCAACCTGAGTTCACAGGGGAACACTACAACACACAGAGAGAAGAAATCTTGAGAACCCAAACACAAAGACATGGAAGATATTTTCTTCCTATCAGGAACAGAGTTCAAATTTGCCAAGATAAAGAAATTCAGGGAAATGGAAGAAAACAGAAAAGCATGTAAAAGTTATATAAGAAAACTCAGAAAAACAAATGAATGTTCAGAGAAATAATACTAATGAACAGAAGGTCAAAACTGAAGCTTTAAATAAGACAATAGAGAACCCAAGGGAGGAGGAGCGTGTGGTGGAATGCGGTGGGGGAATGTGGGCATTTTGGTGGTACCCTGAGGGGAGAAATCCTATATTATGAAAAAATAGACAAGAATGTTTAAAATAAACAAATGAAACAAAACTATTCTCAGAAAAAATAAAGTTGAATGTCATTTACTATAAATAAGACAATAATGGAGATGCGGGATGTAAAATGTTCAATAGAGGAGGTAAAAACTTCTGGAGAAAGCACGGGCATAGAACAGGTGAAAAGGAAGATCTAATCAGTGACCTTGAAGATGATAATATGCAAACAATCCTGGTGGAAGAAGAGAGCTATGAATGGGGGGGGAAATGAAGAAATACTTTGAGAATTTTCTGACTCTATGAGGAAAGGCAATATAAGAAAGGAGCTCTCAGAAGAGGAAGAGAGAGCGAAGGGAAAAGAGAACATATTGAGAGAAACAATAGAGGAATATTTTGCAAACCTGAGAATGTCCTAAATATATGTCCATGGAGGTAAAATAACACCAGGTTATCTAAAAATAATAAGACATACACCAAGACACATAATAGTGAAACTTCTAAGAGTTCAAGACAAAGAAGGACTATACTGAAGCTGGCTAGGGGGATGAAGAAGACATCTTATAAAGAAACCCTAATCAGGCTTGCATCTGACTTCTCTGAGGAAACACTACAGGCAAGGTGAAAATGGAATAATGTGATCAAAACACTTAAAGATAAAAACTGCAGCCAAGAATACCTATCCTGCAACACTCTCCTTCATATGAAATAAAGGCCTTCTCAAACAAACAGAAACTGAAGGAGCTTGCAAGCTTTTGACCACCTCCAATAAATGTTCAAAGAACTGCTCACATCTAAACTGAAGAGAAGAATATCACAAATAATTGAACCAGGAAATAGAACCACACAAATAAGGACAAAATGGCACACTTTTCTGTATCAATAATCACTCTAAATCTAAGTGGACTGAACTCACCAATTAAAAGCAGAGAGTGCCTGGTTGGATTAAAAAACCACAATCTAACCTTCTGATGTTTCTGGAAACACACTTAAGCTCCAAAGATAAATATAGGTTCAGAGTAAATGATTGGAAACAATTTTACAAGCAAATGGGACAAAGCAAGGCAGGGGCAGATATACTTATATCAGATAAAATATATTTCTAGCTACAAAACGTAGTAAGAGATAAGGGTAGACACTATATATTGATTAAGGAAACAATACACCCGGAAGACATAACACTCATATACTCACCAAACAAAGAGTATCAAATGCATAAGGCAACTGCTATCAAATTTGAAATCAGACATTGGGAAACACACATTTGTTGCTGGGGATTTCAACACCCTATTTTCATTGATGGACAGATCAACCAAGACAGAAAATAAATAAGGGCAAAATGACCTTAAACAAGGAATTCGATCACATGGGCTTAATAGACATTTACAGGGCACTGCACACCAAAAAAGCTGAATTCACATTCTTTGCAAGTGTACATGGGACCAGCTTTTGGGTCACAGCACAAGTATTAAGAAATTCATGAAGAATGAAATCATAACAGCATCTTCTCTGCCCACATTGGTATCAAACTAGAAGTCAGCTGCAAGGAAAAGCAGGCAAGACCTCTAATGTGTGGAAAATGAACAACACGCTACTGAATGACCGATTAATGAGGAAATCAAAGAAGAAATTAAAATAATACTTTGAGACAAATAATGAGGACACAACCTTCCAGAACTTATGGGACACAACAAAAGCAATACTAAGAGGGAAATATTTAGTAATACTGGCCCACATTAAGAAAAAAGAAAGACCCTAAGTAAATAATTTTACCTCTCTCCCAAGAAACTAGAAAAAAGAAGAACAAAACCAAAAGCCAGAAGGAAGGAAATAATAAAAACTAGAGCAGAAATAAATGAAATAGAAATTTAAAAAGACAGTCCAAAAGATCAATGAAACCAAAAGTTCATTCATTAAAAAAGTAAACAAAACAGACAAACCTCTGCCTGAGCTCACAAAGGAAAAAGGACAAAACCCAAACAAACAGAATCAGAAGTGAAAGAGGAGAAGTTACAGCAGACATCTCAGAAACTGAGAGGGTCATAAGAAATCGCTATGAACATTTATAT
The DNA here is from genome assembly GCA_004024925.1 of Scalopus aquaticus. Taxonomy (NCBI): domain Eukaryota; kingdom Metazoa; phylum Chordata; class Mammalia; order Eulipotyphla; family Talpidae; genus Scalopus; species Scalopus aquaticus. Next base: position 106,885 of record PVIJ01004329.1, read on the forward strand.
GGTAGTAAGTTGAATAACCTAGAAGATATGGACAGACTCTTAGAAATACACAATCACCTGAGACTGAATCAGGAAGAAATAGAAAATCTGAACAGATAAATTACAAGCAAGGCCATTGCAGCAGTAATCAAAATTCTCCCTAGAAACAAAAGTCCACTAGTCAGTTCTACCAAAGCTTCAAAAATGAGCTAATACCTATCCTTCCCAACATCCTCCAACAACTGCAAAAGAGGGAATACTTGCAAACATATTTTATTCGACCACTATTAACCTAATAGCAAAACCAGATAAAGACGACATACACACACACACACGAAAAAACTACAGACAATTTCTCTGATTTACATAAATGCAAAAATCCTCAACAGAATCTTAGCAAGCCAAACCCAACAATGCATTAAAAGGATCATATACCATGACCAAGTGGGCTTTTCTCCAGGGACATAAGGATTCTTCAATATCTGAAAATCAATCAATGTAATTCAACACATCAAAACAAAGGAAAGATAAAAACCAAATGATCATATCAATAGATACAGAGAAAGCATTCGATAAGATTCAAAGTCCATTTATGATGCAAATCTTCCCCAAACTGGGCAAATGTGGAACAAATATCAACATAGTGAGAGTCATATATGACAAACCCACAGCACACTGTCGAATGACTATTGGTTTATTGAGGAAATCATTAACATCACTCTCAATGTTGAAAAACTGAAAACTGTTTCACTAAGACCTGGTACAAGACAAGGGTGTCCACTTTCACCACTACTATTTAGCATACTATTGGAAGTCCTAGTGAGAGCAATTAAGCAAGAGAAGGAGATAAAAGAAGTCCAAACAGGGAAAGAAGAAGTAAAGCTATTATTTGCAGATGACATGATAAAATACACAGAAGACCCTACAGAATCCACTAAAAAACTAATCGAAACAATAAATTAGTTCAGCAAAGTGGCAGGTTACAAAAATCAATACACAAAAAAAATCATTTGCCTCCCTATATGCATACAATGAGCTAGAAGAGAAATAAATCAAGAAAACAATCCCACCTACAATTGCATCAAAAAGAATTAAATACCTAGAAGTAAATTTAACAAAGGAGATGAAAGAGCTATACGGAGAAAATTTAAGGCATTGTTAAAAGAAATAGAAGACGCAAAGATATGGAAAGATATTCCCTGGTCATGGATTGGAAGAATTCACTTTGCTAAAATGGCCATCTTACTGAAAGCAATAGACAGATTCAATGCAATACTTATCAAAGTATTGGTATATTTCTATGTATTCTATGGCATTCTATGGTATATTTCTAAGTATTCCATGGCATTTTTCATAGAAAATGAACACTACTGAAATTCATATGAAACCACAAAAGACCCCCAAATAGCCAAAGAAATCCTGACCAAAAAAGAGGGAAAATGGCAGTATCATACTTCCAGACTTCAAATTATACTACAAAGTTGTAACAATCAAAACAGTATGGTACTGGAACAAAACAGACACACAAACCAAAGGAATAGAATTGAGAGCACAGAAATAAAAGTGTACTGATAAGATTCAAATGCACATGTATGTGGACAGCTAATCTATGACAAAGGAGTCAAGGGTATACATTGGAAAATGTACAATTTGATAATCAGTGCTGGGAGAAGAGGACAGCAACATTCAAAAGAGTTAAATTAGATCACTATGTCACACAATACACAAAATCAACTCAAAAGTTGACTAAAGACTTGGATATAAGACCTGAAACCATAAAATACATAGAAAACATAGGAAAAACATTCCATAACATAAACTTTACTGTTATCTTTGTGGATTTGTCTCCAACAGCAACCAGAAGACAAAAGAACATAAACAACTGGGACTATGTTAAACTAAAAGTCTTTTTGCACAATGGAAGAAACTGTTGCTAAGAAAAAAATATATCTTATCGAATGGGAGAGAATATTTGCATACCAAACATTGAACAAGGGGGCTAATCTCCAAGACCTACAAAGAACTCATGCAAATCAACAAGAAGAAAACAAATAACCCAGGCAAAAAATGGGCAGTAGAGCTGAATAGACACTTCTCCAAAGATGACACACAAGGGCCTCCCTGGTGGCACAGCAGTTACGCGCTGCGCTGTGGAGCTGTGGGCAGCACGCGATGCGAGTTCGACGCCCAGCCGGGGAGAGTCCCACATGGTGCGGCAGACCTCTCCTGCCTCGCCCGCTGCTCCCCTCAGCAGTGTATTTCTGATCTGCCTGTTCTGCTCCCCATTCTGTCTCTGGTGAACCCTCTCACCGCCCCACGCCTCTGGCCTGTACCCCAGCTTGTATGCATAAATAAATAAATCTTTTTTAAAAAAAGATGACACACAAATGCCAACAGGCACGTGAAAACATGCTCGTTATCACTTATGGTCAAGGAAGTACAAATCAAAACCACAATGAGATAGCACCTCAGACCTGTGCAAATGGTCCATATCAAAATACAACAGACAACAGGTTTTGAAGAGGTTGTGGAAAATAAGGAGCACTTGCACTGGTGGTGGGAATGCAGATGGGTCTAGCTTCTGTGGAAAACATTATGGAGGTTTCTGGAAGAATTAAAAATGGATCTGCCATATGAGACAGCAATTTCACTTCTAGGTATCTACCCCAAGGCTATGGAAACCCTACTTCAAAGGGAAATATGCACTGCTGTGTTCATTACAGCATTATTTATAACACCAAACTACGGAAACAACAAAATTGCCCAAAGACAGATGAGTGGATCAGAAAGATGTTGTGCATATGCAAAATGGACTATTACTCAACTGTTAAAGAAGATAAGCTATTGCTATTTGGAACAACATGGATGGGGCTGGAGGGGACGGTGCTAAGCAAAATAAATCAAGGCGGTGTCATTGATATGTGGAATGTAAAGAAACAAAAAAAAAGGTTCAGATAAAGCCAAACTAATAACAAACCCTAGAAGTCTGATGACAGACCTGAGGCTACCAGAGGTGGAGCGGGAGGCGTGAGAACAAAGAGTGCAGGCGCACAAGTGTTTATGGTGGTGGACTATGGGTGTTTGAGGTGTGTTGTGGAAACAACACCTGAAGGGGGAAAGCCTATACCTCTGAAACACAAACAATGCAAACCCACGTTACCTTAATAAAGAACGAAAGAAATGGAGGGAAGTCAAGAAAACATGGCTTAACGGCAGTCAAGGTAGGATGGAATTTCAAGCGACGCATTACACGTGCTGGAGGTTACTGACAGATCTGGTAAAATGCAAAGATGTGTTTCATTTTCGCACACACATGCTAAAATGGGTAAAATTCATAATTAAATTAGTGTGGAGTGCAAAGAACATGACGTTTGATTGGGACAAACCTGGTTTTAAATCCTAGCTCGGCAAAGTAACATCAACAAGATGGTGGAATTTTTTTTTTTTTGCAACCACCCATGGAAGAAGATACCTTTTGGAAAGTGCAGGAATCCAGCAGCAACAACAACAAACTCAGAACAGACACATTGAAGAAAATAAGAATAACGGTTTTACTTCAGCTAGCTACCCCCGCGCATAAGGCAGCACAACACATTGCCAAGAGACAGCTTCTCGGAACGCGATTTCTCCCACGGGCATGGTGCGCGACCTGGCTGCCCCAGTTCCTCAGAGGTCTACTTCATTCCTGCCTCAGTGGTAACAGGAGAGAGGCACAGCCAAGTTTTCATGGGGCCTTGAAGAGCAGGGGAAAGCGGTAGGGACTCAGACAGGTGGGACGAGGAACTCAGCAAAGAGCTGTGGATCCTGCTTCTCACCATATGTTAAATTTTATGCCATCATGAAACTTTTAACCACAGATCTTAAATGGGCAAGATCTGAATTGAGGGGAAAGTTGGGGATCGAGATAAAAATTTCGGAGTTGTGCATACATAGATGGTGTTTAAATCCAGGACACTAGATGAGATCATCAAGCAAATGGGTGTGGCTAGAGAAGACTAAGACCTAAACCCTTGGGCTCTCTGATACTCAGAGTTCAGGGAGATGAGGAGAAAACCATGAAAGGACGTGAACCGGGAGAAGTCAGCGAGGTAAGAGGAGAACCAGGAGAGCATGGTGCCTTAGAGGCAAAGTAAAGGACGTGTGGGGAGGGCTTGCTGAACATCTTTTGTGCCCGTTTCTCATTGCTATGGCCGCTGAGTGCAGGGGTCACTTGATACTACCTCATTCTGGTGTCTCGCACTCTGCTCTCTACCTGGGACTTCTCTGCTACTACCAGAGGGGACTTCTGCAGGAGGCTGGTCAGCAATTCCAGGTGATGAACAGCCCTGAAAATGCCAGTGAGCTAACACACTCTGGGGTGACCTTTGGTCAATGGGAGGCGAAATCCTTATCGATAAACACTTTCCTCTTCTACATCTGGTGGAAAATTCTGAAGCATATTCTACACACCTCCAAAGAGAAACCTCCATGGAAGTGATTCACAGTTGCTTGCAGTAATAAACAGATCGCTAATAAACCCTTGCACTGATGGTTCCCTCTTTCTTGGTTCACTCTTCTTCTCTCACTTCTGTGTCCTGAGTCACCTCCCCAAATAAAATAACTGCATGCAAGTCCTTGACTGAGGCTTTGCTAGACTTTGGGGGGAAGGCAAAGTTATGATTTACAATAGCTAATTACTATTGTAACTTAAGTGTCCAACAGAGGAGTGGATTAAGAAGATAGAGTATATATACCTGGCAGAATACTACTCAGCTATGAAAAAGATGAACTCTTGCCTTCTGTGAAACATGGATGGAGCTGGAGGGGATGTGCTAGGCGAAATAAGTCAGGAGGAGAAAGACAACACCACATGATTTTACACCTATGTGGAACATAGAGAAACAAAGGAAAGAACAAAACTAAGCCAAAACCACCCCTAGAAATATAACTGCAGGATTGAGGCTACTAGAGCAGGAGGGGGACTGAGGGGAAGGGGTCCAAAGGACTATGGCTAGGGGTGCTTCGACGGTGGGTGTGGGTGGTGACAGACGTCTGAGGTGTGAACCTATTCCCCTAAGTCATATTCAGTGTTGTAAACCAATGTGACCCCAGGTAAACAGAAAAGAAGAGGGGCCTCCCTAGGGCGCAGGGGTTGAGTCTCAGCACTGTGAAGCTGTCCGCAGCCACTGCAGCAGGAGTTCCATCGCCGGCCAGGGAGCTTCCCACAGGGCGCAGCAGACCTCTCCTGTCTCCCCGCTGCTCCCCTCAGCAGTGGATTTCAGTGGATCCGCCTGCTCTGCTCCCCAGTCTGTCTCTAGTGAATCCTCTCACCCCCCACACCTCTGGCCTGCACCCCCGCTCTTGTATGACAAATAAATAAATCTTTAAAAATAAAAAAAAAAAGAAAAGAAGATGGAGGATTTGACCAGTTGGGACAAGTGCTGCTGCTTAGTTGAGTAAGATGAAGACTAAAACTTGGCGATTGGACTTAGCAAGGTAGAATCATCGTGACATTGATAAGAGCAATTTTAGTGGAGGACTGGTTTAAAAGTTTGGCTGAAGCGCGCCCGAGAGACAATGCTTCTATTTTCTCAGTGACGTGTGTCGCGATCACAGACTGGAGGTGTCAGCACGGGCGGGGTTGGGAGTATTAGGGGTGTGATAAGAGAAAAGTGGGGAATAGCCTCTTGCAAGAGTTGGGAAATAGATTGGCTAGAGAGACGAAGGAGAGACGCGGTGGTGCTGAGGGCCCACCTGAAATGCGTGCGGGCCTGCTCTGCTGCAGCCGCGTTCACCTCTCGAGCGGAGAGCGTGGGGCAAGCCGGCGTTCTCAGCTGAGGCTCGGACTTCGTGGGGCTGGGGGCAGCAGCTGGGCGAGAAGAGGCAGCGGTGGCAGACGAAAACGCTGAGGGGGAGCAAAGGAAGTTCTCAGCACGCAGGAGGGGACGCTGGACATGCTGGGAAGCAGGTGTGAACGGACGGCCCCGGGAAAATTGCGACTCGACTCACGCAGCCGTTTGACGCTGCCAAGAAGCGGATCGCAGCAGTGAGGGCCGCAGCTCCCGGGCACAGAAGGCCCAAGAAACTGCGTTTGTCTTTGGATTCTAAATTCAGCGCTACTTCTGGATTTCAGGGTATGCTCTGCCCTTCTATGCAGTGATTACCCTTTAGTCTCCTCACTTCCGGTCTCCGTTCTGTTTATCTGAAGTTCTCTTGAAACAGATTTCAATGTGACGACTATTAATGCCCACGGGTTGCTGCCACCAGGCAGATCTGACCCTTTGTTCAGAAGTACAGACAAAACATGGCCTCTAAGAACCCGATTTCTTGTGAGTGTAGGTCGTCACCTCTCAATTACCTGAGAGGTGCCCCCTGCCTGGGCGGGTCTGGTCTGTGATTTTAGGCGTCCTGTCTATCTCCTCTTTAAAAGGAAGCATTTCAAGATGAAAGGACATATTTACTCAAGAGATTTTGAAAACTAGCTTATAATGTCACATATAGAATTACTTAGTTTAATCATGGCTTGTTTTTAATTTATTAGCATGGCTCAAATAAGAGGATAAAGGGGCGCTTTGTTAGATAAATATTTTTTGTATTTAAAAATAACTTTCAAATAAATACTTAAAAATTGTTGGCAAAAATGAATGATGAATTAGGAATGTGTATTATACTTTCAAAATAAGGAAGACACAAGAGGTCCATTTTATAAATGGTACAAAATTCCATTTTTGCCAAATAAACAAGTAGCCAGATGTATGACTCCTATGGGAATAGAAGTGGCCCCCGTGTGGAAATTCCTAATATCTGGGATGGACAGAACAGGAATGGGTTTGGATACCCTGGTATAGGGTTCTGGAATTCAGGAAATGTGCTCCTTGTGCTTACAGATCATTTTGGGACTACCAGATCCCCAAATAATCTACTTCCTCAGACCGTCATTTCTCCTGCAGTAGCCCCGCCTCGTGGGCAGCCCCCCTCCGGCTTCCTGTGCACGCTGCTTTCCAGAACAGGTTTTTTTTTTGACCCTCTCCCCTCAACCCCTGACAGGCCTCAGGGATGGAATCTATAAGTTCCATAGAAATTCTGGGCTCTTTCAGTCCTAAGGCCTTGTTACGATTGGTTGAGTCTGTGAAGCCCAGATAATTTTTATGTTTCTTTTCATCTCTATCCCAGTGAGGGAAAGAGAAAAGTTTGACCTATGTCCTCAACTTGTCACTGAGGTCAAGTGAATAGATTGACACGTGCTTGCCTGACTTAAATAAAAGACACCTTTCGCGATGCTGTTTAAGAGACTCCATCTCGTATCCGGTCCCTCCAATACAGCATTCTTTTGCATTTGTGTGGAGTACGGTCACAAAATCTTTAGACTGCATTATCTTCATTTCGCAGACGAGGAAGCAAAGTTCCAGAGAAGGCATCGGGTACAGAGAGGGGCAACAGGACAGAAAGACAAGCGCTCTGACCTAGGAGTCAGCACGCCTCTTGCTGTCCAGTCACGATTAGCTCACGCCCCATCTCTGAGCCTCAGTATCTGCGTTTGGAATATGAGGTGACTGGACTTTCTCAGCCATGATTGCATATTATAATCACCTAGGAGTTTTAAAAAATCCCTTCCTCTGTCCTATCACTAAATATTCTGATGTAATTGGTCTCAGGTACAGTGATTTCCATAACACCACATTGACTCAGAAGCCAATCCAGGGAAAGCCACAAATCCAGCCTGGTCTTTCTCTCTGAAGGAGGGAGGCCTTGTCATTTATTATAAGATCCAAGCACTATGGGTCATGTCCTAGAAGGGAGTTTAAAAGGCTGAGAGTGTTAGCCTGTAGGACAGAGCTCAAGTCACATCCTCATCCTCTCCGTCTCTGTCTGTCTCTCTCACTTGCTCACTCGCTCGCTCTCACTTTCTCTCTCTCACACACACACACTCACACACTCACAGAGAGAATCATTCCATTGGGAGTGCCGTAGGAGTTTGAAGAAAAAGATTATTGATGTAAGTCAAAGACAAAAAGGAGTTCAAGGGCACAACTCAGGAAGAGGTTGGTGAGTGGAGTTTTAGGTGAGGAGGAAATGAGCTGATTAGAGAGCTCTTTCTTCCCCATGTATACTTTCCTAACCTTTGTTTTTCTTTCTGCACCCACATCTAGTATTACTTCCCACTGCTTTTTTTTCTGTCTTTCGATATAGCTTATGTATGGGTTGGGGCCTTCTCCTTCCTGGGAGGTCTTCACCCCCATTGGAAAGGGCCCCATAAAAAAATCACACAGTAAGCTTGTTTAAGCCAACTAATATCTGGTCTTTAAAAAACAGTGCTCTTTTTCTTGGATTTCCTTTTATGTCTTTTTCTGTTATCAGAGCACAGTCTTTGAAGGCTGAGGTCCAGTGCAGGCCTAGGAAGAGACAAGGGAGTTGTTCAGTCCTGCTCCCATTTGGGACATAGTTTCGAGATGAGCCTTCGGGGCGCATGTTCCTCAGCTTTTATCACAATGGAACATACAGGCGACTTGAGGTTATAGCAATCAGAGTATGGCACTGGCCTGAGTGAATGTCTCTGTTGTTGTTGTTTCTCCTTAGCAATGCATAACGGCAGTTAGTTCTCCAAGGACTTGGGGCTCTCATATCCCGACAGCTGTGTCTCCAGTGCAGCCAGCAGGACGGCCTAAAGAGCTAGAGAATGACAAGTCGTAGGTCTGGGTCACCCCCTTCATTTCTAGGGAACCGGTCAAGAAACACAATTGAGGCAACATCTGTAGCTTCGATTGGGACGACAGCAAGGTCCCTGAGCTGTGTGTAGCGTCATTCTCAAGAAATCTCTCCTTGAGACTTACGTGTCTTGTCCATCCTGGTCTTTGAAAGCAGCAAAGCTGGTAGTGGTGTGACGACAAAGCTAAAGTTACAGATCAGCACCAGACCCAGCTTAGGACAAAGGGAGTAAGGATTTCAGTCTTATCAAACCATAGCCCACAGATTCAAAAGGAGACCATGTGTGATCCAGCCTGACTCACCAGAGTAGATTATTTGCTCACTTGGAGGTTGAGAACTTGGGCTACAGTCACAACAGGTAAAAATTTGAGTAGCTACAAAGTTTTAATTTTTTTATTGAAGTAACATTGCATTTTAACAGTTTATAAGTTTCAAGTGTTCATCGCTGAGAGTCAACATGTGTGTATATTATATTCAGTTCACTGCTAAAAGTACAAAGTCTTTGATCTGAGCAATTAGAAGTTTGGAAGTGGCATTAAAGAAATAGGAAAGCCTGCAAAGATCAGGTCTGAGGAAAGAAGGATCGGGAGCTTGGTTTGGACGTGTGATGTTTGCAATCCCTACTACGTATCAGAGTGGAGGCAGGCTGTTGGCTATGTGGCTGGGAAGTTCAAGGGAGTCACCCAGGCAGGAAGAGTTTTTAAATTCACTGTATAAGTGATACCCAAAGAGCAGATTGCGAGGACCATTCCCTGGGATACTTGAATATACAGAGGTGAGAGAGACGAGGGCATCCAACAAAGAACACAAAGAAAGACGAGGCAGTGAAGGAGGAGGAAAACCAGAAGTGTGTGGTAGCCTGAAAGCTAAGTGGCAACGTGCTTTGGGGAGAGCAGAGTAAGCCACTGTGTCAAACGCTGCCGCTGAGTCAAACGCAGTGAGGACTGAGACGGAACTGCCAGACTCACTGAGGCAGAAGTAACTGGAGAAGAGCTTCAGTAGCTTGTTGGAGTGAGAGCATGATTTCGTTAGTCACCTTGAAAGCCACTCAGAATTCCCATCTGCTCACCTTTTCTACACGAGCAAGCAGGCGTTAGATCAGCAGAATGCACCCGGCGCCTTTATGACCCTGCCTGCGGAGACGAACGCATGTTGGGGGGATGGACTGCCACTAGATGCTTTGCGCTCACGCAAGAATGTCTCTAGGGCGCAGGGAACTGCTATGTAAGAGACTAAAAATAGAGTAGCTCTTAGAATGTGTCTCAATGCTGTCATCATAGTTAGTGGCCGAAGGGGAAAAAGTCCAGCCAAAGAGCCAAATATTTTATTTTCATGGTGCAAAGAAACTTATTTGGCGGTTTTCCATGGATGTACTAAGCTGACCAGTTTTCCTGCTATTATGTTGCGCCAGAGACTTCATTTCCATGTAGAAAGAAGCCCTGCAAAGCAAATCAGAGAACACAGGGAAGGCAGGAGTAGGCCATTTCTGCATACCGCAGTAGAGGCCTACTTTAAGGCCAGTGGGTGCCCGCTGACTGTGAATGAATGTGGGCGAAGAGGCTAGGAAAGCACAGGTCTAGCGCACGTTAAGTTCCCGCATCTCCCCATCTCCACACGCTTGCTGCACTGCTGCTGTGGGGGCAGGGGACACCGAGACGAGTGCCTGACCAGCACATGTGCGCTCTCCACAACTGGGGGTGGTTAACGTCCCACAGGGAAGGTATCTGACTAACGAGACGGGAGATAAGAGATGAATTTTTCTCCCTTCCTCCCCCAGATGGGCTGTGTGGAGATGTAGCTCGGCTTGTCAAAACAGTGAAAAACCGGCCCGCCATGAAACAGGGTGTGGCCCAAACAATGACACCCTTCTTGTTTGCTTCCTTTCCCTCGCTGCTTTTCTTCCTCACCCTGTACTTCCCTAGCACCGCACAGTAGCTTTTGCTTCAAGTTCTATTTTCTAAGGAACTCAGACCAAGACCTCTGGAAATTGGGAAACCTGGAATTAAGCCATAATTCTGACCAAACGCAGAGCCCTGTGGCTTTTAGACAGGCATTTCCCCATCTCTGCGTCCTTTTCTCTAAGTATGGAATGTTGCTGTTGGGGTGGATCTTCTCTAAGGGGATGATGGGAAGAGGCAGCAGGCTGCACTGACCGCAGGCGTCAGCGTCTGGATCAGGAGAGTGTGCTCAGTAAGCTTAAATGTAATGGCTGCAGCCGATCTCATTTCCAAGATAGTTTGAGTTCCACTTTCTGCAGAAAGAAATTGAATCAGAGGTCCTGAACCTATAAAGAGAAACTCTCACCCTCTCTGGCACACGTGGAAACACTTCTCTACCGTGAGCGCTCTGAGAAATGGCACAGGCTAGTGAGGCCGTTCCTACACGGAGTGGTAGCGAAGGCCGTGAGGCCTCCATCCCGGCAAGCAGTGGACGTAGGACGTCTGCACCTGTGGCTTCGCTCGCAGCATGGGCGCACACTTGTTCAACTCGGGCTTTGGATGCCTCCGATCAGGGGAAGGACCACTCACCATTTGGGGCTTGTTACTCCAGAACAGTTTACCTGACGCTAAAGACGTCCCGGTTCTGGGGCAGAGACCGGGCATCAGGCAATCTAGTTCCCTTCTTAGCTCCATCAACCGCGTGTTTTGTTGCCTTTGGGAAGTCACTTCACTTTCCCGTGCTTCAGTTTTCACGTCTATAAAATGGCAACTGTAACAGTACCCACATCGTAGATGTAGGCACATCTAAGATTAAATGAGCTAATAGGTGATGTGCTTAAAGTGGTCATTAGCACATAAGAGACAGCGCTATGGAAGCGTTCAGCATATTCACTATAGCGAGAATGATGAGGGAAGAAGGGCTGAAACCCAAGGAAAACTCTTGGCTGAAGCCGTCTGAAATGTATCAAGAGACCGATATGTGGAAAGCAGCAGCGTTAGGGGGTAAGCAATGACGTAACTGCCAGAAAATGCTAAGCAGGAAACACCCTCTAAACATTCCTGTTTATACAGTACATGACACAAAGTAGAAAAATAATGGAAACAGAGCCTCTCTGCAGGATTTATAGTTCTTTCGTATATATTTTAAATATACATGTGCAATACATTAAAATATATAGAGATGTGTGAATATATTTACATACATATATGTATATATACATATAGATGTATGTATACACACATATACCTCTCACAGAAGGGGACGTGTGCACATTCACTCACACGCTGTGCACACACCCCGACGGGACCCAGCTACGCGTACACCAGACGCAGTCCGTATCAGGCCACCTTGGACACAAGAGAAAGCCCTGACCCCACGGCAGATTGCAGAGAGCGCCCACACTTGAGTAGCCCTTCAGCTGCTTTTACCGAGTGTAAGGCCATTCAGAACTACACTGGAAGAGCTCCTCTGGGTGTATGGCAGAGCCCAGGGCCCCCAGTGTACGATTTGCCTGAGTAAGGACTGCAGGGTTATGATCTCAAGGAGCTACCGACAAGGAGGGACTTGTGTTATGTTAGGCCTCCAAACTAATCAGCAAACATCCAGAGAAGAACTTTAGGTCCGGGAACAATGCACTAGTGCCATAGAGTCCTTATGCATCTCAGCTCGAAGCGAATTTCAAGCAGAAGCAGGGAAGTCTGTGCAGCAACATCCGGCTTCACCCAGAGAACCGGGCCGCTTTCGGGGTTGGGAAGTCCAAAGTTCCATCAGGCAGAGTTGTAAGATAAAACAAAAAATTACTTAAAATGGAAGGATCTGAAAGCCACAAAAGAGGTTACAGGTGTTGGTTTCGGTTTATAAGTGTTCCAAGAAGCCAAACCTTATATATGGCACCATTTGCAGCAATATCATTAACATTATTAATAATCATCATAACATATTTATATATACAAAAATAGAGCAAAGCAATTCTGGAAGAGGCGAGAGTGAAGGTGTGGGGCGCGCGCAGCCAAGTGTCAGGACGCTCAGGAAGATTCAGAAGCAGCAGGGATTGGGGGACGCATGTTTCTGTGGGACCCGCCGACAGGCGCCGGCGCGCCCTTCTTCCCGGGGT